>JANIVW010000078.1:0-45852 GCA_030555995.1 Isabelozyma heimii
AAAAAGAAAAAAAAAAAGAAAAAAAAAAAAAAAAAAAAAAAAAAGTTAAGGTAAAAAGGAAAAAGGGGTAAAAAAAAAAAAAAAAAAAAAAAAAAAAAAAAGAGAAAAAGAAAAAGAAACAGTGCGTCAGTCACTGAAAGTTGCTCTATAACCAGTCGACTATAAACGACACTACACGACACTACACGACACGACACGACAATGGCTTATTGGAAGCACCAATCGTAGTGGTTAGCTTTATCATGCTGCTGCATCATCGTTGTGCGGCAGAGAAAACTAAGCGAGGATGAATAATAGTAATTATAGTTTCGGCCTCGAAGACAATCCTGTGATTCATTTTTGGTAAGGTGACTCAGGTACTGAAAAATGCAAAAATGAAAAAAAAAATACAACAACTACAGCATATGATAAAAGGTGGGGGACGAGGAGGGGCGCACAAGCAGAGGAAGATAATGGTTTAATTCGGAATATCTTCTGGGAGATGCATCATTGAGCCGGTGAAGATGCCCATTTGCTTCCGACCGCCAGGATTCCATTGGCCCGATCTGGGCTCAGGGTGCAATGACGCATCCCCACCCCCCACTTCCTCGGCAGAAGAGAGTTCCGTTCAGCGGCGCAATCCCGGGAGACGCACGCGCGCAGGCCGACGGAGAGGAAACCCGTGCACCGCATCATCGACCCACGCACCAGAAAAACCCGTGCCCCAGGAAACACCCGTGCCCCAGGCAACACCCGCCGCTGCTCCCTATACTTTGCCACATCGATGGATCGGGCAGTCGTCGGCACGCCATGGACGAACTATCATCTCACGACCGGGGCATTGTCACCGAGTTTCTCTCGATCATTGGAGAGACGCCGGAAAACGACGAAGCCACCCCCAAGGCCATCCAGCTATTGACTTCCACGGGATGGGACTTGAACGTGTCGTTGCTGAAGTACTTCGATAACGGGTTTGATTCCCTATCCTCCTCGTCAGTAATTGAGGAAACCACTCCGTTCACCACCAGCAGTGAAGTCTATGAGGACAGCGGGTTCAACATAAGTCATCGCAACAACCGAAATGTGGTTACGAATCTCCAGACTCAGATGTTCTTGGACGACTTGATTCCACGATTACCAAAAGCACCAAAAATCTCCAACCATTGGTCGTTGGAATTAGGCATTCATTCCTCCATCAAAGACCAGGAAAAGTCAGATTCACTTCCTGAAGCCGCGGTCTCAGAAACCCAAGCAAGAAAACCTTTGCTCAACCTCTGGATCATTCTACTAGTTATACCGAAAACGGTCCTCACTGTGCTTATTTCCATATACAAGTTTCTCTTCGGTAATTTGAACATATTGAAGAACTCATCCCTTCGGAGCGCTAATAAATTCCCCAATTCATTCAACTACGACAACTATGATGAAGATTACCAATTCATCGACTATTTCCTGGATAACTTGCTACGTAAAAGCCTAGAAATCTCTGATGCAGCCGAAAGCAAAAGCCAAGCTGACTCCTTCACCAGCGAAGTCCACTCGAAATTGGAAGAATACAACTTGGTGTTTGAAGATTTTAACGAGGTTCACCAAAAGGTTCAGAATGACTATCAATGGCTTTTGGTGATTCTTGTAAATGATAGTACAGAATGTGAACAATTCATAGAAAATTTGTTTTTGAAAAATAGAAACTTCAACAAGTTGTTCAACAAATCCAACGGAACTTATAAGGACTCTTACATATACATCAACAACGTCAACAAACATCCGGAGTCTCATGAGATTGGCAAAACCTACAAAGTTAAAAGAAATCCCTATATCATGTTGATTGGCAATGTTACTAACAACCAATCAGTCATGTCTTCTATGTCAATCCTTTATAAATCAAATATTTCTCATCAATTTTTGGCCACTCTCGAACTGGTCGTTAGTACCAATAACAAGGTTGTGAGGAATTTGAATAAGTTACTTGATGACTTCAATCCCCAGTTGATAACGAAGCAAATCGATAAGCAAGAAATTGAAATAAGTCGGATGCTAAAGGATCAACAAGATAGTGCTTATTTGAAGTCTTTGGAAACCGATAAATTGAAGAAAATCAATGAAAACTTCGTACAACAGAAGCTCCAGAGTCTAGAAAAATTGGTAAGAATGAAAGAGGACTTCTTGTTTGATTTAATCAAAACCAAGTGGTTTGAAAGTGTGAATGGTGATGCTGAGGTGACCACTAAGATTGCCATCAAATTACCAAATGGAAAGAGAATCGTTGAAATAATCTCAAAGGATATAACCATTACACAACTTTACTTATATGTGGAAATAAAGTTATTCATCAACGACTTGATAAATAAAGAGGATGAATTCAGTAACGAAGACGACGTCTTGTCATACATTAATGACCAAACTCCTACAGAAACAATAGAGTTTGAAGATTATGTCACTAAATTCCCCTTTAAGTTCGAATTGATACAGCCGTTTCCAAAGAAGGTTGTGAGTGCTTCGTCTGATCTCGTGAAGGATACACCAGAGTTAATGTCTGGAGCTAACTTATTAGTGGAGTATCTCGAAATCTCTGACGACGAAGACGAATAGATTGGGTATTGGTTCAATAAAAAATCACGGGTGTACTTCACTGGACAGCCAACAATACGTAGAGGTGATGTAAAACGATTCGGAAAGTAATAAAGAAGTGTAGCCAAAAGGTTGCAAACATGCATGAACTCTCCTATTTATTGATTGTTGAATCAAGTGTTTGTAGTTTTCACAGGGAGCTCTTACCAATTACAGTGTGGCACTGGCATTCTTAGGTTGGATGTTCTTCACAACATTCACCCCTTTTCGAAAAGGTCAATTCGAGTATAATCATAGAACTCTATTGTTACCTGCAATATTCTCTATTAATACGATTCCGCAAAGTGCACAAGACTCTTTTAGTTTGCGAAGACAGTTAAAACAGCTAAAAGTCTATAAAAAATACACCCTTCAGAGCTTGCCACCCCATTACTCTCTTACGCTTTCTCTTCCACCATGCTTTCAAACCTCCTACTCTCGGTGGCCGTTTGCATCCTTGGTTTGACGAGCTGGGATTTCCGGTATCTAACCTGCAAAATGTACGGGTGTCGCCTTAGCTCTGTGTGCAGTACCAGACTACCACCTTTATTACTGGGCATTGGGCTGGGTCATTAAAAAGAGCAGAAGGAAGGAGATCAATACTGTGTTCAGGTGTACATCTGGCTTTTATTTGCATTCATGGCTAGTCGTCAATCCAGATTAGAGGCCGAGAAGTTGGCTATCATTCAAAAGTCGATGTCCAGAGGGAGGTCGATTTCTCCATCCCGGTCAGGAAACAACAGTAGGTCGTCATCGCGTTCGAATGAACGATACAATAAGGAGTTGAAGTGGTCAATCACTAACCACGATCCTCTGGAAAGATTGAAACATAAGAACAAAGAAGACCAGGAGGATGATAATGAGTTATGGAACGATGAAGTTAGTGAAGAAGAACACGTAAGTGATGATGACGATAATGAAAAGTTCCAGTACGATGACACGGGGAATATTTTACCCAATTATGCCTGTCGTGATGAGAAAATTAATGAAATTTCCACTATATTAGAAAACTCTAACTTGAATGATCAATCCACAGTAAAGAAATTAGAGGAATTGACTGCCAAAGAACGAGGACTTGCCAATGCCAAGACCGCGGGCAGTGCTATAAATGAAGACTTGGTGAAAGAATTAGTCACCGACAAACAAGCTTTGACTGGGGATGGAACAGTGAACTTGAGTGAAACCGATCAAGATGCCGCCGCTAGAAGGCAGAAGTTAGACAACTACTCCAAATACCGTAAGAAGATTATCGACCAAGAAAATGATTATATCAAATCGTTAGAATCTGGAAATGTAGGCAACAAAGAAGACGAATCTAAAGATAAAGAAGGTGATGAGAACCCTGATTTCATGATTCCTTACACTTCTGCTGTGGAGGATAAATTGGATTCGGAATTTGCGTCCCAATTGAATGAGACCATTAAGGAAGGAGAAATTGATCTGAACAAAGCACAATCTAGAGTAATTCAAACCATCACCAGAGGGAATTTCTTCCAGCTCATTAACCCTGAAGTCAAACCCAAGATGTTCTTGGTTTGTATGGATTTCTCTCCAGAGTCGATTTTCGCTCTTGAATGGTGTCTTGGTACGGTGTTGGTAGATGGTTCTGTCCTTTTTATTGTTTGTGTGATTGAGGAAAACGATACTAACCATCACTTGAAAGGAAATACTCTCAATGAATCTACTAGAGAAAATTTCAGACTAAACATGTTAAATAAAGCCAAACAACAAGTGTTGAATTTATTGAAATTAACTAAATTGCAAATCCATATTGTTATTGAAATCATTCATCATCCCATTCCCAGACACTTGATCTTTGAGTTCATTGAAAACTTACAGCCAACATTGGTCGTTGTTGGATCTAAAGGTCAAAGTGCTATCAAGGGAGTGTTACTTGGTTCTCTCTCAAACTACCTTGTTACCAAATCAAGTGTTCCTGTCATGGTGGTAAGAGAAAAATTGAAGAAGATCAACAGGTTTAAGAGTGGTTCTTCTATATTCACAAATAATATCAAACCTTTGACATTATCCGAGGCCAGAGTTGATTAGTTAATTTATTTCTGAACCATGTCTGGACCAAGGCTGGAACAAGGCTGGAACAATTTCTTCAATTCGTGCTTTTTTTTATTGCTTTCCATTTTTTTTTTATTCATCATTTAATTCCTTTATTACATGATATTCATGAAATCTATAAAGTCCCTGTTACGTATATAATACCAAAAAAAGAAAAAAAAAGACACCATCTGTAGTGGAACGAAATTTCACTAGTAATACACTTCTTGAAAGGATTTCTTCCCTCCACGAGCAAACTGTCGTCTACAGCCCTCGACTGGACACTTTCTTGGTGCACATCGCTCCGGATTGTCTATGGAGTCCTTTTTAGGTGGCCTAGTTTTCGGCCTATCAATGATGGCTTTGACACAACGACCACAAAATACATGACCACACTTTGAATAGAAAACTCTCTTGGAGAATGCTATGTCAGTGTCAAAGCATTGTTTGATGCAAAACCATGGTGCTGGCACTTTGAACTGCTGAGAATATTCATCAACTTTTGCATCATACTCCAGGTTTGGAGTAAAATCGTCTGGGATACCTTCTCCTAAGGTAACTCCACAAATCACACAGACCGCATTATCATCATGTTTAATGTCATTGGTAAACCCTTTGATTTCATTTTTCGCTACTTGTTTCTTATCATCTGCAGTTTTCTTATTGAACACATTTTCCTGTTGGAGTCTTCGGTCCAAGGCATGTTCGTTATCTCGTTCAATTCTTTCCATGATTGATCCTTCCACATTGTTTGTATCGGCACCGTCTCCGAAAAAGCCTGGTATTCCGTAGTCATCAGCAATGTTATTGGCGACTAGTCTGTTTCTCAAATGTTCAAATATGAATTGAGGGAGCTCAAACTGTTCTAATGCTTGGGCTCCGAGTCTCAATACTGTACCAGGACTGACGATTCTTCGGAGATTCCTAGCACTCCGACCGCTTCTGGCTCCATTTTCTCTGTCTCTTAGAGACAAAATGGCACCTCCGAGTGGTCTTCGTGGAGCAGGATTACTGGGTGGTTCTTGCATGGTATACCAGTTGGGTCTTGTATTGTTGGCTGATGCCGTGGGGACGTCTTCTTGGGACTCAAACATTCCTACAGGGGTTTCAATTCGTCTGAGAAGCGTTTGTCGAAAGGTATCGGCGTTATTCATGTATGGTTGGGCCGAAATAGTGTCATTTGGGACATACCTTAGGCCGGATACTGCAGGTCGTTCGTTTATGATCTCGACATCGTCATCATCCGAGGCACTTGTTCTTCTTCTGATAAAAGTTCGTGACTGGTCTTCATTATCAGGAGTACGACGTCGTATTCTATCGGGCCGAGAGAATCCAGGTACGGGGTTAGATCCGGTGATTTGTAAGTCGTCATTTTCATTAAAAGTATTGCTAGTATCGTCGTTTATCACTATTATGTCATCTTCATTAGGGGTAGTTTCAGGAACGTATGTATCATCGTCGGACAGAATCTCGATGACATCAAGGTCCGCTACAGACTCTGCTTGTGATGGAGCGCGGGCAACAACTGGGGCAGCAGGAACCGAGGGTTCTTTGGTATCAACTGAAGGCAAATCTGAGCCATCTCGAGGCTCGTTTGACGGCGAGCTATGCCGCTGGTCTAACCCTACAGTGGCCTCGGAGAGACCTGTAGGCATTATGATGTTTTTGGACGAATTTGAGGAGATATTTGAGGTTAGCCTTCTAGATGAAAGCAGAGGAATGCTGTGGGTTTCTTGATAAAAATGCAGGCCTCGTTTGGGAACACTCCTTCAGAAAGAGAAGATGTGGTACAACTTAAAATGATTATGATGAGGGCAAGGTCAGCTTAATAAAGTAAGTGTGAAGACTGATTATGTACAGGAATGTGGATCTGGTGTACGGGTAGGAATAAATGAAATTCCGGATTTAACCATATGATCAATTTGTTCCTGTTTTTATTTTCAGGCTGCAACTGCAAGCCATTTAAGCAAAAATTGAGCCTAGCAGTGGAAATATCCGCCAGTTGCGGCATACTTACTGTATCTTTCTTGAAAGATAGAGTAAGGTGTACGGGTGTGAACCAATTATTGAATGTATGTCTGATAGGTGTTCATGGAGCCTGAAACTACTAAATATGGTTTCATATGGCTCGAGAACAGTGTGGAGTACTTCCGAGTCGAGTTTTGAACAACTCTGACAAGAAATCTTGCACATTCCAGTGGGTTGTTGGAGGACTCTAATCTGGGTGTACGGATGTAAAATTGAGAAATATACGGGTTGTTCGATAATAATTTTTAATTATGGTACATGAAAATTAAACAAGTGACTATAAAAACCAGGAGAATGCAACTAAAAGTGAAATGAATCTATTTCTTTAAACCGCTTCTGATGTAACGACCAACGACAATACAATGGTCTCTTTCATAAGGTTCTAAGGTCAATTGTTCTAAAGGTTTAATTCTTTCTTCTCTTAATTTTTGGACTTCTCTAGCGAAGACAGTTTCAGCATCAACAGTGGAGTCAATACAGTTGGCTTTGATGGAGATAACAACGGTACCTTGATCTTTCAAGAACAAGTGAGAGTTAAGGGCAATGATACGGGCTTGATCTGGTTGGGCCACATCGGCGAAAACAGCATCAACCATACCAATCAACATACGGTATTTTTGTGGGTGACGAGCATCGTCAATGATTGGAATAACATTTGGTCTCTTTTTGGCCATACCAATCAATTCTCTTCCTGGTCTGTGAGAGAATTCAACGGCGTAAACTAAACCTTCTGGACCAACGACATCAGAGACGTGGGAAACAGAGGTACCGGAAGCAGCACCCAAATATAAGACTTTTTTACCTGGAGCAATACCTAATTCATCAATACCACCCATGATACCAGCAGCCAATTTGGATCTGAAAGGATTCCAAACACGGTATTCGATTTTAGTTGGAGCAGCACCTTCTTCCTTAGCTGGTTCTTCAACAGAAACTCTCTTTTCACCATAAACGGATTCACCTGGGGCAATGTTTCTGGTAACTAACAAATCTTCTTTACCTCTGGCAATGAAAACACCAGCATGTCTGTGTGGTTCGATGACAACCTTGGCACCGCCTCTAGCACCGCCTCTGGCACCACCACGGCCACCTCTGGCACCACCTCTGGCACCACCTCTTGGACCACCACGGCCACCTCTAGCACCACCTCTAGCACCACCTCTGGCACCGCCGAAACCACCTCTGGAACCACCTCTGGCACCACCGAAACCACCTCTGGAGCCACCACGGCCACCGAAGCCACCACGGCCACCTCTATCAGAACCTCTTCCTCTTGGAGCACCGAAAGCCATTATGTTAAGTATATTATTTAAAAAGTCGTGAAGTAACTTATTAAAAGTAAAGAGAAGGGAGAATCAAAATTATTTAGCAGCGATGCAATCTGAAAACTTTTCATACATCGCCCCGGGTAACCCATCTGCTTACATAAGATTTTGGTACTTTTTGTATGGGAGAAAAAACATTTTTGACGCACCTCGCTAAAAAATAATACGCGGCACGGGTGGATTTGGCTGCTAAATCAGATAAACCTAACAACTTAGCCAAAGATGGGATCAAAAGAGATAGGGTTCCCTTAGTAATGGGATGGAGACTAGGTAAAGTTTCTCTGGGTAACATCGATGAGGAAATTGGAAGAAATTCTGCTTTGAAAATGCTGCACGCTGGTATATTGCATCGTGTGTCTTTCTCATATAGTTAATAGTCAATTTCGCTTCTCAATTGGCCTTCTCTATTGTTATTAAAAGGATTTTCTTGTACTGGTCAAAGCTTCTAATGCCATCTTAGATACGGGAGCTGCAAATTGGCTGCGATGATCTTCTCGACATATATGCAGGTCTGGGGTAAAGATAAACACCCGTACACAGCTAACAAGTCCATGACTTTAATCAGATGAAAGTCTTCCGTGAGTCATCACAGTGGATATGGGGTAGGATATATGTTGCAGTAGGACATATTAGTCTCTATCTCCAGAGTCAGCGTTAGTCTGGAAGGCACACTTTCCTGACAGCAGTTATTTTCCATGTACCAAATATTTTCTGGCCATCTGTCTGCACCATTTTTTAGTCCAAACATACAGTTACCGAGATATATCAAGGACAACATCTTACTCAGAGTTGTGTCCGTATCATTGTTAGAGTTGAAGCCACCCTGTCACCGGTATTGTGTTATTGTGGCCAAGTGCCACCTACCGTTGTGGGTGTACTCTTCACGTGACCGAAATTGGTATAAATAACCATATTTGGGTCACAAAGCATTGACTCTGATACCGGAAGTGACCAAATAAATGCATCTCCATTTTACCGTTATTTGTCTTTTCTTTAATACTACAATATATAATGGGATCCTTAGCGTTTAGATTGGCCATTGTTATTGGGACTGTAACCACTGGATGTATGAACTCGGTGTTCACCAAGTACCAGGACAACCAATGTGTGAAAAACTGTTTCGACCCAGATGTTTCAACCCACAAGAATTTTGAACAACCTGCTCTCCAGACGTTACAGATGTTTATTGGGGAACTATCTGTGTTTATAGTCTACTACTTCGTGTACATGTCGCCATTTTCCCGCAAGAGACAGGGGTACCAGCAAATCAGCGAAAACACTGAAAGTGAAACCAACGAAGTTGTTTCTGTATTTGAAAGTCTAAAATTGGCCATTCCATCCATATGTGACTTAGTTGGTACTACTTTGTTGAACATTGGTTTGGTTTATACCCCCGTTTCCATCTACCAGATGACAAGAGGTGCTATAGTGCTATTTGTTGCTATATTATCGGTGTTATTCCTTAAGCGTAAGATAACCACACTCGAGTGGATTTCGTTGGTTATAGTATCGCTCGGAGTTGCCATTGTTGGATATAGCGGTTCTCGTACTGCACCTAGTTCTCAGACTGATGAAGCTTCTTCCTTGGTCGTATTGGGAATTTCGTTGATTGTAATCGCTGTCAGTCTTCAAGCATTGCAGTTTGTTTTTGAGGAACATATTTTAGCACAAAAGTCAATTGTACCTTTGAAGTTGGTTTACATCGAAGGTTTCTATGGGTTCACCATCTTGTTAGTAGCCATGGTGGTATTGAACTTCATTATTGGTGCAATTTCCAAACCATCCGAGTTTGTTGACTCCCCGTTTAATGTCCACGAATCACTTCTGCAAATGTTCTCCTCTAGGGAGGTGCTCTTATCGTCGATATTAATTATGATCTCCATCGCTTCGTTCAATTTCTGTGGAATCTCATTGACCCATGAGTTTTCTGCCACCTCCAGATCCACCATTGATACCTGCCGTACATTGCTTGTGTGGTTGGTAGCCATCATCGCTGGTTGGGAATCGTTTCATTTTCTACAATTCGTGGGGTTTGCAACCCTTGTTTTCGGCACCTTGTGCTTTAACGGAGTGTTGAAACCGGAGGAATGGGCTTGGATCCCAGCCTCCTGGAAGGACCCTTACCCGCACGAACGACTCATTGATGTGGTGGATGAACAAATAGAAAGATTATAGGAATTGGGTTTGGGACATAGACCCGTTCACCAATTAAACACCCGTACACCATATAGTTTAATTCATATCGATCGCATAATTTGTTTGTCGCCACTTTGTAGAGACATTCTTCAATCATCACCCATCAATACGCCACAATGGTATGTAGCGGTATGCAATTACACGCAACAACAGTACTAACAATCAGTCTTTGAGAGTAATTCCAGACAATAGCCACAAATCAAGCATTAATAGCACCAGTTTCGGTGAAGCTGCTGTCAGTGCGCCAGGATTACAAGATATCTTAAAAAACGGGGAAGGACCATTAAACTTAGCTTCCAAAATTAACAATCGTCATCCACTTGAGTCTAGAATCAATAACTGGGAGAAAACGCAACGAGAAACCCAATTGGAAACATACAGAAGAGTATTTGGTGCCGGAGATCCAATCAAGAGAACTATGGAATTGAATATTGTCGAAGCCACCGACTTCAAACCAGAAGTGTTGGGAGGAAGCAGCAATTTACATCGTGATGTTCTACTCAATAAGGAAGCCAGTGTGGACTGGGAGGACATCTATAAAGGAGGGTTCGAAGAAGGTAACAACGTCAAGGACTTCCACACTGAAATGGAACATAAGATGAACATATAAACTGTCCCATGAATACAAAGTTGGTTATAGGTCAAAATACAAGTAGAAGATAGCAAAAACTGTATGAAAAGTAAACAATCGTGAGAATTCTGTGAAAAGTGACCCAGGAGTGTAGCAGAAAACTGTAGTTTCATCTTTTGACAGTGATTTCCTGGATCTCCTCTTCAACTGAGAACTTCTTAACTACATTCAACATCCCCTTCCATTCTTCTCTCTCGAAGCTCTTTTTTCATAGCTTGATCTTTCTGTTTTATTTGTCTTCAGACTCAATCACTTTTGTGCCTTGTGTGTCTCAACCTTTGACTGGAAAATTTTGAGATCGAGAAAATTTGAAGAAGACTACCTCCATAAAGCTACATAATTTTTTTTTAGTTAACAGCTCGTGAACACGTATTGATTGTAGTAGTACTCAACTAGTCAATTATTTCCTTGAGTTTTTTGTTCCGTAAAAAAAAAACGCCCTTCCTCCAAACTTCCAAGTTTCATTAGATCATCAAAGTACGTACAACCACCAAGCTCTTGATTCCCTCTCCTCCGATCTTCTACTAACAACAACAGATGCCAACCGAGTTAGCTTCAAATATAACCATTCCTCCTAATAAAGGCAGTAAACGCTACAATATGGATGAAGTGTTCCAAGTATGGTACGATAATAAGGACCAAATCATTCTGACGTTATCGGCAGCTCCCAAACCTGCCCAAGAATCGTATAAAAATGTGTCTCCTGGCCAAATTTATCATCTTGATTTACAGCATTCTGCCAATAGTAGTGCCAACGGTAATTCTTACGAAGAGTTGACAACTTCCATGGCTACATTGGCGACCGAGCCAGCAAAAACTACAGGCCCACCTCCAGGAATCGTGTCTCAGGCTGTAGAGCCGGAGTCAGCACCTGCTCCACCACCACCGGCACCATCCATACCCATATTGAATTCGAGTCAGATTGAATGGTTGTATTTGGACCCCAGTGGTAATGAACAAGGTCCTTTCAACGGAGATATGATGCAAGAATGGCTCACTGACGGATACTTGACTCTTGATTTGCAAATCAAAAGGGTACAGGAACATCAGTATCGTACTTTGAGAGAATTCTGTGATGCCGTTCAGAATTATATTCAACCGTTTAAAGTTCCTCTTCCTGATCTTTCGGTGCCCGTGAATTTCCAACAACTGCAACAACTGCAACAACTGCAACAACTGCAACAACCGCTCCAATCGTTGCAATTCGGCAACCAGCAGCACCAGCAGCCGCAGTTCCATCAATTTTTATCCAACGGATCGGGCAATCTTGGTGTAGGAAGCATGATTAGAAACACCCAATCCAACTTGTTCTCCAATGACTTCATTAGTCCGCAAGACCCATTTCAGGCTGCTTCTCACCCACAAGATCCATTCATCCAAAGCAGCAGCTTTGCAGCTCCGAACCAGTTTGGTATTGATAGCGTAAACTCCGGTACCATGGGTGGGTTTGGCAGCTTACACATGCCGTCATTGTTGCAGCAACAGATCCAGAGCCAAACCCAGCCAAACCTCTCCCGCAACAATAGCGGTTGGGGTCTTGATACTACTGGCGGTGGACTCATGTCTAGCAATTCTACTACACCGGCATCGGTTGCTCCATCGCAAGTCAGTCAACCAGCTCCGTTATCTCCATGGATCGCTGCTACGGCCCAGTCTCTGTCCCGAGTCAGCTCGCCATTTGTGCCTACATCCACCTTGGCCACGAAAAGTACTGAGGACGATGTCTTGAATAAGCTCCATACCTCTGTCGTAACTGATATTTTGAACGACGGAATTGAAGAGAAGTATGTCGCTGCTGCCGATCCTGCCGTGTCTCTGGAACCACCAGTACCAGAATCAGGACCAGCACCAGTCGAAGAGGTAGAACCTGAGGTGGCTCCAGAGCAGCCAGTACCTGATACGGTAGTCGAAATTACTTCTAACAAGATCATTAGACCCGATACTCCTCCAGTTGAAGAATTGAAACCAGCCACTCCACCTCAGCCTAAGTTGGCCCCTTGGGCTGCTGCTACCAGAGAGCCAAAGGCCAATCCTCCATTAACATTGAAGGAAATTCAACAATTAGAAGCTGCAAAGCATCAACAGCAACAAATGGAGTTGAAACACGCCCAAGCAGCTGCCGCAGAAGCAGAAGCCAGAGCCCTCGCATTAGAAGATAAACGAACGTTCTTAGCGGAAAAGCCTAGTCTTCCTAAAACTTCCAGTTGGGCCGCTGCTCCTACCGCCAATAAGCCGGTGGTGAAGAAGACGTTAGCGGAAATTCAAAAGGAAGAATCTGATGCCAAAGCCGCTGCTGCCGCTGCCATTGCTGCCTCCACTGGAGTTACCACTGCTTCAGTTGCTTCCAGCAACAAACCTTCATTTGCTAGCGCATTGGCTAGCAGTACTCCTTCAGACAATGTTTGGACTACTGTTAGTTCGAAGAAACCGCCGGTTAAGAAAACACCATCACAACCTGTTATTGTTAACACTGCTTCCAGCACCAAAGCCAACCCACAATTGTTCCGTTCAGTTTCCGCCAATAAACAAATTTCGAACACAGTCAATACTTCGGTTATTAAAGAAGAATTCTTGGTTTGGGCCAGATCTGCAATGACCAACTTGTATCCAACTGTTTCCAAGGATGATTTATTAGATATTTTCGTTACTTTGCCATTGTCCGGATCAGAATCATCTCAATTGATTGCTGAAACCATCTACAGTTCTTCTGCTACCATGGACGGTAGAAGATTTGCCCAGGAATTCTTAAAGAGAAGACAAAAGGTTGAACAACAAGTTGGTACGGGAGATGAAGGTTCATGGAGTTCAGCTATTATTGCTAGTGCGGACAAAGTTCCTTCTGTCACTGAAGATGGATGGAGTACCAATGTTAAGTCCAAAAAGAGAGGAAAGAAGCACTAGACAACTCTATGAAGTGTTTTTGTATATAATTCAATAACAGATACGATAAAGGTATTTAGTTAGTAATGCTATTTTCTTACTATAAAGTTTGTAGATATAATATTTATTGTACAAATGACCTAATGAATTTTCCCCAAGAAATGAATGAATTTTGATTAAACCAGTGACTTTGCTGGCTTCGACTTTTAAATAATGTTATTGACCAAATAATTTGCTCAATTTTTGACTTTGATAAATAGGACTTTCCTGGCTATTCAGTGGTCAGGCTTTCTTCAAGTTGATCATAATCGATTTCCTTTAATATCTTGGAAACGACATCCAAGTTTTCTCTTGGAATCATGACAATCGCTGAACGAGCCATGGAAAGGTAGTTCATCTCAAATGGACTTCCAACAAGTTCAGGAGAATCTTTTATACCATTGATGATTTTACTAGCCAAGCCAGCCACGATACCGGTGGAATCAAGTGGAAGCTTGTATAAATCAATGGTGATAGGCACGATCACATCCTGATCCGACCCAATGATATTGTTAGTACTGAATCCCATCGATTCACGTTTACGAGAGGATTTAGGCAAAATCAACGAAACTTCATTGATCGAGGTTCTGGTGATGGCAAAGTAATCAGGGACGTTATTGGCGGATATTATTTTAGCAGCCTTAAAGATGGTATCTGTAGTTTCTCCAGGTCTTGCTCCTGTTAGAAGTAAATTAACCTGTTTGTTAATTTTTGGTTTGATTTTAGAACTTTTGAAGAGATTAAAAGTTGTGATCTCAAGTTTCTTATTTGATCCATCAACTTTTGGAGGTTGATCTTCGTCTTCCGTATTGCTGGTGACGATATAACTGTTGGAAATGTCCGAGAACTGGAAATTATGCCTGGTGAGAATATTAATGACTTTTTTCTTAAGATTATAAGGGATCAAGACAATATCACTAAAATGACTTGATAAGAAAAATAGCGAAATATTGTTTTCTGATAATGGTTTAGTAAGCTCCAAGATTCGAGGATTGTTGTTGAAACTGCCATCACTATCAATTTGTAATGTTAAGAAGGTTTGGTTGATGAGTTTGACATCATGGTAGTTCAACTCCGAGCACACCTGAAGTGGTTTGGTGAACAATTTATCCATCACCGAAGTGGAACAAATTACCGTACACTCGATAGGAGTGAATGCAAGATGGAAAAAGTAGCTATCGTCTTCATCATATGTCGAAGCATTACTGGAAGAACTGGAGTATGGTGAAAGCTCGTCATTAGTGGGCTTACTGGAGTTATCGATCTTCAACGTCTGACTTCTTTCTCGAGACAACGATCGTTTGCGAGTAGCCTGATCTTGGCCGGACTCACGCGGACTGTCCAAACTACCATCATCGTCGCTTTCGGTATCAGTTGCAAAATCCGAATCATCATCTCCTTCCTCCTCGGTATCCGAGTCCAACGATGAAAACTTGCTGGCCTCGTCATGGAGCATTTGAAGTATCGGGCCGATGAAGATCCAGTATTTGCTTCGAGGTATCGATAGTATCGACAACCTTGTCGGGTTTAAGTACACTTGACTGTTCATAGCTCAAGTAATTTCCGGAAAAGAATATCGTATAGGCATAAAACTGTTTAGGAAACAAAGTAAAATTTTTTATACTTTTCAAAAAGTAGCACCACTGTGGAAAAAACTCATTAAAAATGGTAAATCACCGATGCTATCATGGAAAAACTTTTGCTAACTTTAAATATGTTAGTCATGGCCCTTTATAGTGGTTTTTTTTTTTTGTCTCTTTTTTTTTTTTCTTCTTTAATTATTTTGTGGTTTTTTTCGCACCACTCTTGTTAGTTTGTGTCACTAACTCCGATCCCAAAGGAGTCATGAGAGGACTCATAATCCCGGAACTCTAAGTAGAAGAGTGGGAGCGGCACGTGTACACTGCATGTTCTCGGCCGGTAATAGATAAGAGGGGAATGGTTCTCCTATGGCCGCTAGGGGAAGAATAGCAGTGAGCCGTGCCGGTAGTGGAGAATACGTAGTTCCGCTATGTATTAGGAGGTGACAAAGCCTTCAGGATCATAGGAATCTGAGCGGGCCGCTACTGTCAATAAGCGGAGCCACCGAGTGGAAGGGTCCTTCACTATAATCCGTACCTCCGATGACATATGGAGAAACTGGCGGACTTATGGCTGGCTTTTGTGTGAAAAGTTTTCCCTGGCGCCAAAGTGTGCAGACCTGGATGAAAAATATGCCAACGCAGCTGCAGGTGCGATGTGACTCCCGAGGAAAGAGTTCTGAGAGAGCGGGAGGTCCTTGAATTAGATCACTCGCTTTAGGTATACTTTGTCGAGCCGTGGATGCGTGTAAGTGATCTGTGGATGTGTGTAAGTGATCTGTGGATGTGTGTAAGTGATCTGTGGATGTGTGTAAGTGATCTGTGGATGTGTGTAAGTGATCTGTGGATGTGTGTAAGTGATCTGTGGATGTGTGTAAGTGATCTGTGGATGTGTGTAAGTGATCTGTGGATGCGTATAAGTTAGCTGTGTATGCATATAAGTAATCTGCATATGCCTACCAGTGATCTGTGGATGCGTATAAGTGGTCTGTAGATGTCTATCATCAACTATACGTGCTTCTCAGTCCACAAACATATATGGCTAAGCTGCTGTAGCTCTTACACTCACTCACATTGTTACTCCCAAACAGAGTCTATAATATTGTCACTACACACTGCTATGCACTGGCTAAGTTTTGACGCTCGTAAAACGTTTCCCACAATTCAATGGCTTCCTTCTGCGATTCAATCGAACTTTCTATGAATATCTCCACACTATTTCTGAAATCGTCGATTTTCTCAATCTCAAAATTTTCAATCTCCTGTTTGATCGTTTCACTAATTGTATTGAATTTAGTTTCATAAATCGTTGTTTTTTGCTTCAACTTATCCACTTCAAAATTCAACTGGTTGATTTTATCAACTGACGACTTATACTTCTTATTCAATTTATCTAATTGTGATTGTTTCTTCACCAAGTCTTGTTTGAAATTTTGATACTGTTGGTAAATCTTTACTCTGGTTTCAAACACGAACTTAATTGACTCAATGATTCGAAGATATTCCTCCACTGTAAACCCAAGCGTTAATTGATCTTGTAGATTGATCCGGTCTAAATTTTCTCGCAATTTGATTTGAATCTCACTAAATGCACTCAACAAATCGCTGGTAACTTTGGTAATCTCAAAACTGGCTAATTCTTCAACGGTGAGGGATATTTCTTCAAGAACATTGATCATTTCTACTCTCTGGTTACCAATTAGTTCAATGGATTTATAGAAGTTTTTCAAGTTAAACTCTAAGTCTTCAATATAATCCTTCTTCTGTTGGAAAAATTCATCTGGTTCATTGGTTTTATTGGATATCGAAAACAATGAACTCATAAATCCTCCCGTGCTACCTGAGCCGGCTACAATCGGAACAACCGATGAATTCGAACTCAGGAGTTCGTCGTTGTTACCATTGTCTTCAAGATTGACTCCTAAGCCACTCATTCGTTCCCGTTCTTTGGATTCATTGTTGAAATCTTCACTGGTTAAAAACATGACAAAATCATTATCATCCCGTAAACTCACCAAATTGCTCATTTTACTTAACATCTTTTCTAATGATAATCTTCTACCCTCGATAAAACTTTCGTTGAATCTTCCAATATAAGTCTGCTTGGCTGGTGGTGGGGGAACTATTCTACCGGGATGATTGTTTTGTAGTTGATGATAGATCCACCGGAAATCTTTATATCTTCTGGTGACTACCACTTCTTCGGGTGCATCTGCCGGCCAGTACTTACTCTGAGGGTTTTTGGTTTTGGTTTTGATCGTGTAAACTATGTGAGCCGTTGTTATATCACCAACTTTCATAGGATCGCCTACGGAAATTTCAAGCTTATTGGAAAAGGTGTCATCTACCTTTACTTGCTGTTTCGAAATTTCTTTGGTTTTGGAATCTAATCCCGTAGGCTTGGAAATCTTTTTCAATCTTTCCTCTTCACTTGTCGTAGGAATATCATACAATGGAGCATCAGCTTCTTGGGCTAATTGGTCAGCTCTAGTGTTGGATTTGATTGAAAACTTTTCATTAGCCCCATTATCATCATTTTTCACGCCTAATGGTCCCAACGAATCGTCCTCCGCCTGCTTGTGAAATTTCTGGAGTTGAGAGTTCTGGTCAACTACTTTCCCGCTATTCAAGTGTTTGGCATTGATTTTGGCTGAGTATTTACGGTGTCGAGGGGCTTTGAATTGCCCATGCTTCAATTGAGATGACCTTTTGGGTGATGATAGGCTGTCTACAGGTGTAGTATTGGACTCATTGCTCACTTTTATCGGACTGTCTTTATCATTGAAAAGAGAACCAGTTAGTTCAACCTTCTTAGGCGTAGCAACTGATGCTTCCAATTCATCGTCGGTGGCCCCCGACGTTAATTCAGAGATTAATTGGTTTTTATGTTCATTTCTTATGTCATGTAATTGCTCTCTTTCGGCTTCTTTTATGGGATCATAGTCATCGAGATGACGGGGCATTTCTTCGGAATTGGTGTTGATTCCTCCATCATTGTCTTCCTCCGATTCGGAGCTGTCATTATGATCATGGATGTTCAAGTCCAGAAACTCGTTGTTCAATGGCGGAGCAGCCAGAACGTAGTTGCTGGAGGAGAGGTTGGCAAAGGGCTGGTGGCTGGGCGACAATATATCATCCCAGTGCGATGCAGTTAAATCCTCCTGATCCATGATGTATGGCGGACGTGGAAGTTGGTTACAAGGACTGGCAAACTTCTTGTCTGGTGTGTACAACTTCAATCGTATCTCCTCGAAAGCGCCGACCCGTACCTCCCACAATAGAGTGAATCAGGAAGTATTTCTAGATAACGCTGAAAACTTCATGCTGTCAATTATTGAGCCAACGTGCTATGTCCTGGCTGTACTGTCGGTCCCTTTCTGGTGCTGTAAATCTGTCTACATCAGATATGCTGTGCTGTTTACCTGTTCTACCCTAACTGTATTTCTGTCTACGTCACCTGCTGTACTACTTCTATTCTAGGGAGTCAATTAATTTACTCCATCTACGTACTACTTCCATTTGACTCTATAACACAATAGCACTCGATCATGGAGCACAGTAACCACCATCAACAATGATATCAGTTCCTGTGGTGTAACTAGCGGCATCGGAGGCTAAGTAGAGATAAGCCCCGACCAATTCCTTTGCTTCTCCTTCTCTGCCCATAGGAATCAAGGACCACCATCTTTGCTTGACTGCTTCGTCAGCGAACTCAGAGATATCGGTAGCGATATAGCCCGGCGACACGGTGTTGACTCTTGCGAATGGAGCCCATTCCACAGCGAGTGATTTCCCCAAATGTATACATGCAGCCTTGGCAGCGTTGTAAGGAGCCTGAAGCTGGGGCACATTAACAATGTGGCCCGACATGGACGCAGTAATGATGAAGGATCCGGTTCCCTTTTTCTTGAAGATTTGACCCACTGGCTTGGCACAGTAGTATACCCCGTTCAAGTCGCAATCAATAATGTGTCTCCAGCTATCCCAGCCTTTGGCCTCGATACATGGTCCGTCTGTCCAGGCAACACCTGCATTGGCCACGAATATGTCAATGGTGCCAAAATCCTTTTCGATCTGATAGATGGTTTTTTCCACCTCATCGGGGTCTGACACGTTACATTGGTAGGCTCTGACAGTTACTCCATAAGTCTCTGATAAGTATTCCGCCTTATGTTCAATTGGATTGGAATTGTACCAGATGGCGACATCAGCACCTGCCTGCGCGTAGGCTTCAGCGATAGCGTATCCAATCCCCCCAGACGAGCCAGTGACGGAGGCCACCTTGCCTTTTAGCGAGAAGAGGTCCACCACGTTATTGGCAGTTTTAGGGGTTGGTCTTGGTAATGAGCCAACGGCTTCGTTGATAACGGATTTGATTTCTGTCATTGATAAGAACAAGAGGTAGTTGAAAGAGAGAAAAAGAGTCTAAGTTGTATCAAAAAGAAGGAGGTGTGAAATTTGAATTATAGAGAAAGTTATATGATCCGCTCGCAGCAAGCAATAGAACTCGTACTTATATAGAGGACGGCTGCCGAGACGAGAAGATATCGACCCGGGCAGCCAACACCATCCACTCTTTGTTGGATGCCGACACGAGACAGCCTCTCACGCCCATCTCAGCCGTGATTGGGCTGGCATTGATGGACCAGCGTCGGCCGAGCATGCAACAGCTCTTGAATCGTTAGAGCATTATTGATAGCGTAGTTGCTACTGGCACAAAATCTCGGAGTGGATTCGCGACCCCGGAGTTGCAAATACTCCGAAGTGTCATTCGGAGAAATGCTGCAGCGAGAAGGCGTGTGGTGTGTTACGGGGTACGAAGTGTATTGTACGGTGCTCTGTGCTGTATGAGAATATGAAAAGTATGACTTACTGTGACAGACCATACAACTTACGATGACTTACTATGACTAACAATACAAGTGCTGTGCTGAGTTAGACCAATGTCCTCAGTTCTACATCAAATACAAACAGATGATATTCAATAAATAAATATTTAGTGGATTAAATGCATAGAGGAATATATTGTAAATCTTCACACTTAATGACAGCCTTAGTAAACACGTTTGGCAGGAGGAACTGGTTTACAGTCATTTTCATCTAAGGTGGTAGCAATAACATCTCTATAGTCCAATTTGACAGGAGCTCCGAAAGAATCTTGGTAAGATAAGGTATGTTTTCTCCAATCAACATCATCTCTATCTGGGAAATCGTCTCTGGCATGGGCACCTCTGGATTCTTTTCTAGCAGCAGCAGAAGCGGCAGTTTGAGTAGCACAAGTCAACAAGTTTTGTAATTCCAAAGTCTCCACCAAATCCGAGTTCCAAATCATCGATCTGTCAGTGGTTTTGATGTGTTTAAATGATTCATCAATCTTATTAATGTTTTCTACACATTCATCCAATGTTTCTTGTAATCTGAACACAGCACAGCCCTTTTGCATGGTTCTTTGCATTTCATTTCTAATTTCAGCAGTCGATTTGGTACCGTCAGCAGTTCTTAATTTATCCATATTTTCAATTGATTCATGTCCAAGATCCTTTGGTGCTGGTGGATGTGGAGTACCTGGAGTCAAAGAGTCTCTGATGGTGTGGGAAACGGCTCTACCGAAAACAACTAAATCCAAAAGAGAGTTGGCCCCTAATCTGTTAGCACCATGGACTGAAGCACAAGCGGCTTCACCACATGCCAATAAACCTGGAACAACTTCATCTTCACCCTTTTCATTCTTCTTAACAACTTCACCATTCCATTTGGTTGGAATACCTCCCATATTATAATGGACAGTTGGCAAAATTGGGATTGGTTCTTTGGTGACATCTACCCCAGCGAAAATATGGGCAGTTTCAGAAATACCGGGTAATCTTTCTTTCAAGACTGAAGCAGGAATATGACTCAATTGTAAGTACATGTGATCTTTCAATGGACCCACACCTCTTCCTTCGTTAATTTCCATAGTAATGGCTCTGGAAACAACATCTCTCGAGGCCAAATCTTTGGCAGATGGAGCGTAACGTTCCATAAAACGTTCACCTTCAGAGTTAACCAAGAAACCACCTTCACCTCTAGCACCTTCAGTAATCAAACATCCGGAACCGTAGATACCAGAAGGATGGAATTGCACGAATTCCAAATCTTCCAAAGGTAAACCAGCTCTTGAAACCATAGCGTAACCATCACCAGTACAAGTATGAGCAGAGGTACAAGAGAAATAGGCTCTACCGTAACCACCAGAAGCAATAACGGTTCTATGTGCTCTGAATCTGTGCAAAGTACCATCTTCTTCGTTATAAGCAATGACACCAACACAAGCGCCATCTTGCATCAACAAATCCATGGCGAAGAATTCAATGAAGAAATGGGTATCGTGTCTTAAAGATTGACCGTATAACGAATGTAATAAGGCATGACCAGTTCTATCGGCCACGGCACAGGTTCTGTAAGCTTGACCCCCTTTACCGTATTCTTTGGATTGACCACCGAAAGCACGTTGATAGATTCTTCCTTCTTCATTTCTCGAGAATGGAACCCCATAGTTTTCCAATTCATAGATGGAAGCAGGGGCTTCTTTGGTCATATAATGAATGGCATCTTGATCCCCCAACCAATCAGAACCCTTGACGGTATCGTACATATGCCAATGCCAGTCATCCTTGTGCATGTTACCCAAGGCAGCGTTGATACCACCTTGAGCGGCGACAGTGTGGGATCTGGTGGGGAATAATTTGGAGATACAAGCAGTTTTGAAACCAGCTTCAGCCAATCCGAAGGCAGCCCTCAAACCGGCCCCTCCAGCACCAACAACCACACAGTCATATTCGTGATCAATCACATGGTATTTCTGGCTCATATATTTGGCAGCGTTAGCGTCGGAACCTGTTACGGAACCAATCACTTGATGGTTGATGGAGGTAGATCCGAAAGAACGAACCAAGGATTTGGTTTGAACTCGGGGGATCTTAGCAACTAATCTACTAGTTAACATAATAAATAAATATAATCCAAGTTGTCAATAACTTGATAACAGGAAAAGATGTAAATCAACGAACAAGAAAGAAGAGAGAAGGAAAAGAAAAAAAAAAAAAGAAAACTTAAAGGTGAAATATTCCTCAAAACACACAAACTCTGGAGTAGGAAAGGGAAAAAAAAAAAATTCGAAAACTGGAAAAGAACTCTACCGGAGTGAAACAATACAAACAGCGTTGGCGGTTGAGGTGAGAAAGCAGACAGATTTCGGAACCTGGCCAGTCGCAGACCAGTAAATGGGCCTGCTTGTAATCACATCTACGGCGTGAGCCTTCGCTAGGTATTTAGCTCAGTTTTTTACGACCCCATAATTGGCCTTAGTAATTGTCTATTTACCGCGTTTTCATTTGCTGATATCCTCGGTGAGCCCCCGGCGGGTGCCGCCGGGCACCGTTAGCGCCAGCTGCGGAGCCGAGCCCCGGACTCACTTTCTTTAGCACGGCCTAGGAACAGGCGCCAGAAGGACCAAAGAATGGTCTGACAAGATGACGGCTCAGACCAAGAAGGAGCATCTTACGGACAGCGTTGAAGACTGTCAAACGATAACTCCGATAAGTTGCTGTAGGTTGTTTGTTCCTGAGACCAGACCTCAGAAGAGTACCCGAGGCCTAGAGCCTCAGACCCGTACCCTCGATTCAGTCGATGTAGTTTTGACACTTTTGCAACCAGGCGTCACTTTACACTTTGTAGTATCGCATGTCTATTAAGTTCTATAAAAAAAGGGGCGATATTGCGTAAGCTCGACAGCATAGATTAAGCGCTGATTGACAGCATAATTAGTAGATTTGTGAAGCTGACCTCACAGGTCAAATGAGTGGAGATGCCGCTTAGACACAGCAGTAACCACCGTCGACTCTCAAGTCAGCACCAGAGACGTAAGTAGAAGCATCGGATCCCAAGAAAAGGTAAGCACCGCATAATTCTCTTGGTAAACCTTCACGACCCTTTGGAGTAAGACTGTGCCAGACGTTCTTGGTTTCCTTAGGAACGAAATCAGATAATTCAGTGGCAATGTAACCTGGAGAGATGGTGTTGACTCTGGCAAATGGAGCCCATTCAACAGCCAAGGATTTACCCAAGTGCAAAACACCGGCTTTGGCGGCATTGTAACAGGCTTGAAGTTGTGGCACATTAACAATATGAGCAGACATGGAAGCAGTCATAACCAAAGATCCGCTACCTTGTTGTTTGAAGATTCTACCAACGTGTTTAGCACAGTAGTAGACCCCGTTCAAGTCAACGTTCATGACATTGTGCCAGTCATTGTCGTTGTCTTGGTCAATCATTGGACCGGCAGTCCAGGCGATACCAGCATTGGCAACGAAGATATCAATTCTACCAAATTGTTCGTGCAAGGCTTTGATGGAAGCTTCAACTTGTTCGGCCTTTCTGACATCACAGTGGCTGAAGGCAATTTGAACTTTAGGGTATTTTTCTCTCAAGGTTTCAATGGAAACTGGGTTTTGAGCGTAATCGATGATTCCTAAGTTCTTGACACCGGCTTGACAGTAAGATTCAGCAACCGCGTAACCAATACCGCTGACAGCACCAGTAATAACAGCGCTTTTCTCGTTCAATTTGAAGAAATCAAGAACGTTGTCTGGTAAGGTTGGGTATTTGGCTGGTAATGGGCCAATTTCTTTGTTACAGATGGATCCGGAAAGTTGAGTAGCTTCTTCGACAGTCATTATTGTTGTTTTTTTTGTTGTATGGTGATAGGTGAAAGAAAAAAAAAACTTATCCCCTTCTACAGAGGATTCTCTACAAATTTATACCCACGTAGGCCATCCGTTTCTTTTGGCTATTTTTTTTTCGTTGGTTTATAAGTTAGGTGAAAAAATAAACGCACAAATTGTTTGCAGTCGATATTTTTTAGTGCATGAAAAAAAGAAAAGTTGACTTAGAAAAAAGAAAAAAGAAAAAAACAAACACTATAACTACTTCAGTTTGAGCCCTTATCCCCAAAATAGATGACAAAAATCCGTCAACGTCGTCCTCCATCGGAGAAGTCTCAGCCTTTAACTTTCCCCCCTTGCGAAGCAATACATAGTCATCTATTGACTGATCTATTTTTAAATTACCTTATCCACCCTTTGATCTCCTTTTTTTTTTGGTCATCTATACATTGAATTCTGGAGAAATGACATTGTCCCGCTTAAAATTTTTTTTGTTTTATTTTTTTTTCGACTATACATGTAGTTAATCCGCCTTTTTTATTTCTTCCGAGAATTTCATCGGTGTCCTCCAATTGTACAGTTTTGGGGGTATGGGGTGCATATAATCATTCTTTACCGGTTTCCTCTTGTTTCCTTCTCAAATCATCATTCGGAGGAATCAGGTTTGGCTGATCCGCTGCATGACATTGTTCTTTCTTCCGAATATTGTGCCAGATGCCCTTCCCCAGATCTTCCTCCGTTTCACCCCAGTGTTCTCTGTGGGAGTGGGGCGATCAGTTTCACTCTACCGCCTCTGCCTCGACATATGTCTCTCACACAAAAGAGGTATAAGGTACGCTGTGGTGTGGGCTTTTGTACGGCCTACCTGTTGTTGTTTGACATTTTTGTTATCTTATCTCGACGATATGAGTGGTGCACGGGTGTTTGAGAAGACTGTATTAGGTAAGTTCGTAGAGATTTAGTAATGGTTGTTGCAGGTTCTGTAGTTGGTATTAGTGGAACTTTGCTTGTTAGTCAGTGAATGGTCGTAGTGAGTGCGGTTGGTTCAAAACTTGCTAAAGCAGCGATGCCTCATGTGCTCACTGTAATATTTCCCTTACATTTGGACAAAATCCTGCAAAATACTAAATATTGCAAAAATTGGCAACCCATTTGTCTCATCTGTCTTTTAATTTCGATAAAACAGTGATTCATTTGTCTTTTCTAAAAGCTATACCTTGCTTCGCTTAACTTCTCTCTACTTCTCTTAATTAACGTTTGTTGATTATAACTATATCTTAAGGGATAAGAAGAACTAAAATACTAATGGATAACTGTATACTCGAAAAATGTCGTAAGAAGAGGATGTGACAACGACTAGAAAATAACATCATCTTCCTCAGCTTTAAGTATTTCGTCTTCACCTTGAGTTTCCAATTTTTCAACTTGTTCAATAATCTCTTGTTCTTTTAGCTCTGGCGCTTGGGCTTTGCTCTCCTCCAACTTTTGCTTTTCTTCTTCCTCGGCAGAAGCAGCAGCATCTTGCTTTTTCTCTTGCACTTTCTTTAATCTATAAAACTCTTCTCTGTCCAATTCATCCAATTCAGAATTGATGTAGCTGATGGTATTCTCAGTTCTGGGAATAATAACATGTTCAATAGCATTAACTCTTCTGTTGGTGACCTTGATAACTTCATCTAAAATGATAAATGCAGTTTGTAATGAAGCTAACTCAACCAACGTTTCTACTGCCTTGGTATAGACCGCTTTAGCCTTTTGCACTTGTTGACCACCTCTACCTAAACCAGTCATCTTGAAATCATTGATGTCTTCATTGATATGACTCTCAAACGTTGGTAAGTATACCCCAGAAACATTCTCTTGCTTGGCCTTAACTTGGAATCTGGCATTCTGAACAGATTCTTGAACCTGGTAGGAAATATTATCTCCGGTAGCGTATTGCACTTCCGCTAATGAAAATGCCGCAGTTTGCATCACTCTTCCCATCTTTCTCTTAGAGTCATCGATTCTCTGAGTGATGTCTCTGAATCTCTTCGTCAATGCTTCCGATTTTCTTTTCAATAATGAATGTCCTTGTTGAGCTCCTTTCAATTTACCCTTCATAACCCCCAATGTCATACGGGTGGGGAATACTTGTTCTCTATTACCAGCTCCAGACATCTTTACGTTCGCAAATTACCAATCGTCAGGCAAATGTTGTCAATTGATTGATGTTCTCAGCCAGTGAAACCCTCATCTAGTGCAATCGTTGAATTTCGTTGATTAATCGAGGGAGTCTCCGAAAGTGTGGTGCACGGATGTATTATATATGGGATGTACGGACGTGAACTCATCGCCAAATAAATATGTCAAACCTTGTCATCTCCATCGTCTATTATTTGAATATGGGGTGGGAGCTAGAGGACTTGGTGACGGAGGCCGATATACCATTTGAAACAGAAATTTCCAGAAACCCTGACGACTTGACCATTTGGTTGAAATACTACAAGCATAAGTTGTTAACCCGAGATGCTGGCTTCAAAGAGCGGGTATTTATATTACAGCGAGCTGTGAAACAATTTCCAAGATCATATAAACTTTGGGACAGTTACCTCCTGCTTCTAGAGGAGTATTTCACATCCAATCCGTCAGCGACAGCTTCTTTAGTATCGGAGTCTTACCAGAATGCATTGATATTGTTAAATAAGTCTCCCATCTTATGGGCCAATTATTTAAAGTTTCTTGTGAAGAACCTACGAGCAGAAATTAGACTTATACGAAGAACATTCAATCAAGCATTGTTTAATCTACCTGTATCTCAGCATCATATAATCTGGCCCGAATATGTGTCGTTTGCCGATGAAATTGGGGGGAGAACTGGCGTATTGGTGTACCTTAAGTTCTTTCAATACCTCAGTCCAGAAACTTTACGGGGAGCAGGCAAAAAAGAGAAGAATGAAATATTATCCATGACCATTGACCAGATAGTGAGCAAGCTAATTGAATTTGGAGACACCGAACATGTGCTTGTGCTTATGAAGGAGGTGCTAACTAATGTAGATCATTATTTACCATTATCCAAATCTCCAGTTCAATTGAGGTTGGAATTTATTGATCTTTTAATTGAAAATCGGAGTCTGAAGGTGAGTAAAGAATATGATCAATGTATTCAAACCTTCATATTTGGTGGGCTCAAGAACTATAAAGATCAAAATGGCATTTTTTATGCTAAACTTATTATGTTTTTCATCAAAACCAAAAATTACGATAAAGTGAGGTACTATTCATTTAAAGGCTTGAGAAGCTGTACCACTATGAGAGATTTCAGTCTAATTTTTGACATGTACACCGAACTCGAGCAATCAATAGTGATTGAATTGGAATCAAGACTTGAGAAAACTCCCAATGATAAACAACTTTTACAAGAGGCCGATTTTCGCATGGCATCTATTGAGAAAGTGCTCGATAGCAGAACCCTTATGATAAATGATATGAAACTTAGACAAGATACCAACAATTTAGACGAATGGTTTAACAGAGTTGATCTCTTTGAAAATGAGCAAAAGAACTTGCAAGAAACTTTAAGTACTTTTGTACGAGCCCTAACCACAATTAATCCATTGAAGGTAATGTCCGTGTCAAATAAGTATACTTTAAGTGATTTTTGGATCAAGTACGCTGGAATTTATGCTAAGTCATCTGATGTCAGAACTGCTAGTTTAATTTACTCGAAAGCTATCAAATCTCAATTCAAAACTGCAGACGAACTCGCCAACATTTACATATCATGGAGTGAGATGTTATTAGAGAGTGGAGATGAGGAGTCATCAATATTATTGATTGAAAATGTGTTATCTACCATACCCAATGATGCGGGAGAAATAGATTATAACGATGCTGGTAAATCAGTACAGTCAAGAATGCATAAATCCATCACTTTATGGCAATTCTATATTGATTTGCTTGAATCAATGATTGACGATCCTGAAAAAGATACAGATAAAATCAATAAAATAATGAAAGCTTATGATCAAATGATCGAATTAAAAATTGCAACAGGACAAATCGTATTGAATTATGCTGATTTCCTACAGAATTATAAATACTGGGAAAAATCATTCACAGTGTATGAAATGGGCATCAAACTCTTTAAAAATCATAAGATAAAATTCGAAATTTGGAACCAGTATTTGACAGTTATTATAAGGTTTTCCCAACAAAACAAGTCAAGTATCACAATCGAAAGGATTCGAGATTTATTCGATCAATGTATAGATTCAAATACTGATCCTGACCATGAATTAATGCCTCCCTCCTTATTGAAGCCGATCTACATATTATACTCACAATTTGAGCAAGATAGTGGATCCATTATGAAGTCAATAAAGATTCTCGAATCTGCAACTAAGAAGGTCATTGAATACTTGCGCTCAACAAAGCCAGATATGGAAGCCACCATACAAGCAAAGTTCGATATTTATAAGACGTTGTTATTTAAAGTTGGAACTGTATTGAAAGATGCAACTAAGTTGAGAGAAACGTACTCTTGCATTATTAATGATGATCAAATTACTTTGAATCAGCTAATAGAAATCACTATGAAATACATAGGGTTTGAAACAGTACAAAATCAGTTTGCCCGAGTTAGAGCATTATTTCAATTCGTAACAAAGTTGGGTAACCCAGAAGCTGGTAAATTCAAGAATATCTGGTCTGAATGGGAAGATTTTGAGTTGAAACATGGTAATGAATCTACATTCAAAGAAATGTTGAGATTCAAACGACAAGTAAAGATTGATTTTGAAAATGATATTATAATTAAAGACTCTGTGAATCCTATTGGATTTGTCAAAGGGACTTCTACTCAAAAAGAACAGAGTCCTGAAAAGAATCCCGATGCAATTGACATTGATATGGATATGTAATAGCACTTTATGGTTTTAATGATTGGCTCAGTAATTTAATGAAATTGATCAATATTGAGGTGAACTCTTTACAAATTGTCCCCTTGCATATATATATCTTCATACTTTTACAGTTAAGCATAAACCCAGGATTGACTTCTATGAACACGTATATTGAAACCAGATGAACGTAAAAAATCATAAGAATTCCCTAGCGTCTCTCATAACCTATGAGAACTCAGGAACCTATACCCAATAAGTTAGTTTTTAGAAAGGCATGCGAGAATGAATTGTCGATGTTATATTTTTCTGAACACATCTTTCCATTTATCCATGAAAGATTCTAAATTAACTAAAGAATCCGAGCTGTTATTTATTTTGATGGATTTATTAGATCTTATCAATTCGCCATAATTATTCCAATTAATATGATAATATTTAAATATTACCACCATTAAACTCTCAAATATCTTTAAAAAGTTCTTAACTTTTGTTTTAGGAGAACTTGAATAAATTAATAATAACTGTAGGAAATTGGAAATTAAATTGAAGGAGAATGAATTATAGCTAGATAAATCGCATAAATTTTCATCGATGCCGTGGTTGGTAGTAGGTGGTGAATCGACTTGTTGAGATGATGGACTAGCAGGACTTTGGAAGCATTGATGTTGGTTGATTATTGGAGTTGAAGGAGCACTTAAACTCAAAGGCATCTTGTCATTAAATTGTAACAAGATTTCAAATATATTTATCGAATTTAAACCTTGAAATTCAGTTAAATCATTGAATTTACTTAAGAATTTCGTAACAAAACTGGAATTACCGGCACCTGCATCGTTAGACCATGACTTCAAATTATTGTTAAGATTATTGAAAAATTCACGGTTAAAAATTTGAAGGTTGAATAATTCAACTAATTTAAAAATCTCACTAACGGAGGCATCCTTGAATTGCAATAAAAACATTGGAATCAAGAATATCTCGTCAATTTTAGCCAAACCATCAGGACTTAAGAATTTTAAGTAAAGGATAATCCTGTACTTAGATTCGAATTTTTCGTAATCGAATTCATCATCCAAATCCTTGAGGATAGACGAGTATAATGGACGATTCATTGTAGTTTTAATCACATGATCAAACTCATTATCTTTGATTGACGTCAAGTCATCAGACATATTTTGTAATTTCGAGTTCAATTGATTAAATAAACGATTAAGTTCGTTGGTGGTTTCTGATGATGAGTTGAGAGATAAAATTTTGCTGAAATAATCAAATTTGACACTAGTGGGGCATACTGAATCCCAGTTTAATTTTCGAATTGCAAATTTTTCATACTGGACTTTCTTGTTGAATTGGTTCAAATCAGAATAATTGGCAGTCATGAATTTTATCCATAATTTCTGATTGACCATTAACTTCTCCACCAATCTCTTTCTTCCTTCAGTACTATGTTTCTGATTGGTTTCAATGTTGGAAATAACCCAATTAATTTGCTTATTATGTTTTAACTTGTCATTACTCTTCTTTGGTGGTAAGTTAATGGGTCTTGTTTGATCGAGAAAATTCAATTTTTCAGGTGACATTAAGTTTAAGTCATCAACTGATGATTGGGACTTGACAAAATTTGGCAATTTATACATCAAATCTTGTTTTCTGTTACTCTTCATAGCTTTTGTAAGAGAGTCAGAACTTTGACTGTAGAAATCAGTAATGTTTTGCGTTATTTCCAAACTATCATCAAAGGAAGAATTATGAGACTCATCCAACACCGAGGAATCAAGTCCTGGTAAAGGGAATGGTTGAGATGATGGAGTAGAATTTTTGAAGCTGTAATGATAATTACTTTTCTCAGCGACCAAATCACTGTGCGATAAGATTTTTGAACCATTACTGTTAATAAATAATCGGGCATTATTTTTGATTATAGGGACATTAAATACGAGATCCAAATCATTGGATAAGATGATATCATCATTTTCACTATCATCGTATGCTTTTTTGCGGAGGATTTTTCTTTGCTTCGCCTCCTTGGCGTTCAAGAACTTGGATTTAGTTCTGACCAAGTTAGGGATGGAAGGGGACCGTTGAGGTAAAGACGGTAAGCGATTAGTATTGTTGATGTTGCTCGTAGAAAGAGACTTTATGGCACGAGGATTGGGTATATTTTCACTCTTGAGGTTGATGGTTGACAACGAGGAATTTACATTATCCAAGGACAGACTGTTATTCAAATCGAAATCATCGGTGGAGTCTTGATTGAGAGAAGGCGAATCCAGAGGAGAAGTTAGGGAGTTACTGGTTAAGGAGCTTAATCTTGATTCAGGATCAAATTGGGAAGAATTTACCAGCAGATAATCATCCAGGAGATTTGATTGTAAGGAAATTATTGATTCACCAGATATTGGGCGGACGTTTAAATTATTTGCCATAGGTGGAGGTATTGGGGATTTTTGAACTAAATTTAATGAACTGTTGGACAATTTGTTGATATAGTAGTCACCAGGACGTTTAACATCAGGGATTTCATTCAACGTACACAATGATGACACTGAGGTCACTCTTCTGGGAGGTGGCATGGAAGAAAACTTCTTCTTGGAGTTGGGTAGTTTCTTTTGGTTATTCAAGTTGATATCATAGTAGTTATTGTCATTTAGGGAAGATTGTGATACATTTGAATGGTTCATAATAAACGAATGCGATGACTAGAGAAATTTAGCGATAGTAACCTAGCGATGAGGAATGTTGAAGCGATGATGATAAAGGATGAGCAGATTGGTACGTGGTGATACTTGTGTACGATAATGAAGTGACAGTTGTTTTGGTATTAAGAAAACAAGAGAAAAAAAAAAGAAAAACAAAGTATTAAAAGTATATATATAAACAGGCTTGGGTAATAATGTATGTCGGTTCTGTGTATCGGGCTATTGAAGAAAGCAATTAACAAAAAAAAAATAATACAGTATCAAAATGAAACTGCGTCTAATTATAACGGCATTGACGGGTAAAAATAAACAAAAAAAATACGACTAAAGGCGAGCAGCAGAAGCTTAGATCCAAATTTGGAATTAGGAATAGACAACAGGAATTTGTTGATGATTTACAAACGGTTTATCGAGGGACTGTTGAAGTTTGTTGGTTATCTGCAAGGGATACAGGAGAAAAAGTCAATTTCAAGGTTGAAGTTGACCAAATTTGGGTGAATCTGGGCCCACTAGATTAGGTCGTTTTTCTTCCCAATCGGGGTGGTGACAAGGGGTGCGCACAAAAATAGAAGGAGAGTAAAATGCAGACAGAAAAATCGCTGACACTGCTTCGGGGCTTGTCGGAGTTAGTGTGGTGCTGGCTACATGAATTGCAGCCAATATTGCCCCTGTAGTATACGAAGGCGGACGATAAGGCGGGAGTATAGATAGAGAGCGAAACTTATGAGAGCTGATTATCGGGTGCTGAAATTTGAGACAAACTCTAGAGGGCTGAACAAGGCTGATTTGTTTTTGAGGATCCTCTGGCAGAATTGTTTGTGCAACCAAGCTTACGTCAGACAATTGATTTGCATCCTAATTAGCTTCCAGACATTTTCTTTAGCCCTTCTACTCATACTGCTGCAGACATGGACGTACCCCTTAATCAGACACTTCATAACTTCCAATCAGACGCTGTCAAAACTTCACTAGTTTACTTTAACAGTTCTCTCCTCTATGTGTATCCCTCTTATTCTCCTACAACTAACTCTATAATGTTTTCTAATAAATATTTAGACATCTCTAACCGTTTCTATCCAGTCGGTTGTACTCATCTGTGACAATCTACTCAACGCGCGAGCAAATGCAAACTTCTCTTCGTCGTTGGCAAACATGTTAGCCTTTTTCGCAATGGACTTATCAAATCCATGCTTAACCACCAATTCATCATCTTCAAAGCTCTCTTCTGCTCCCTTTTCTTGCTGCTTCTTGAACAACTGATAATTGTCCTTCTGGAGGTCTTCGGGCTCTACGAACAAATCTTTAAAAGGAGCTGCAGCCGTAACTGCAATTCTTCCGTGAGCATCGTATACTGCATCTAGGAATGTAATGAACCGTCTAACTGTATCACGAACATCGATACTCAAGTAAGGAATATCGGTAATGACAAACGATTGGAAAGAATTGGCCAACATTAAATAATCGCCTGCAGCCAATGGTTTACCGCACAATTCTTCAAATGTGAATTGTCCCACGTATGGAGGTGAACTAAGAGGAACTTTCAATTCTCTACCCCAAATCTTTAGCTTATAATCTTTGACGATTTCTTGATTTTGATTTTCTGAGTTGAAGTATTCGTACCAGCTTTGCACATGCTTTGTGCAGTTGGCCTGGTTCGTTTTACTCTTGTACAGAATACCTGGCTTAGGATAGTAATACACCGAAGATACTGGTTTGGGGATCTTCCTATAATCTGTAGGAGAGTTTAGGTAAATGACTCTGGTTTGTTTCTTGATCAACTGAATGCAAGGAATAAACGAAACTCTCTGGATTCCGTTCATGTATAAGTCGTCGGGAGCTCTATTGGAGGTAGCGAAAAGAATTACTCCGTACTTGGGGCTTAATAGCATCATCATTAAACGTCTTAGCAACATGGCATCGGCCACATCGGTGACTTGGAACTCATCGAAACAAAGAATGGTGGAATCCTGAGAGATTTCACTAGCTAATAGCGGGATGACGTCCAAATCCATATGATTATGCTCGATTTTGAGCTGATGGCATCGCTTATGAAGATGTTGCATGAATTGATGGAAATGGATTCTTTTCTTAGGTAAATGAGGGGGAACGGTGCTATAAAACAAGTCCATCAACATGGTTTTCCCACAACCAACATCACCGTAAAGATAAATCCCTTTAATTTCGTTGGCTTCGATATCATTGATATTGGTGATCACTTCATCTTTCTTCGACAGAAAGAATGACGAAAAGAACTTCAGCACCCCAACCTTGGGCTTCAAACTATCTATCGATGGAGTACTGACGCTTGGCGGTTCGTAATTCACCAAACTTTGATGAAGAACTGATAAGTTACTGATAATACTTCGTTGATATTTGTCGTCCCGGAGCTTTCCTTCTTTAACCTTATGATCGTACTCCTGGATTGGTGTTCTTGCCGACACCGCAGCAATAGACTGCCAGCGAACAATCCCAGCATGACCTATACTAGCTCTAGATCTATATAGCCCGTTTCTTAGAGTAGTATACCGCATTGTTCGTGTGCATAACTGTCAATTGAACTGTCAAAATCTTCGACCCCATATTTTTTTCTTTTTTTTTTGCTCGCATTTATATACTCGAGGCTGCGAGTTTTCATATGATATCATCGGTGGAAATTCACCGGGAGAACACAACCCTACTACCACGGCTTCAAAGGGACGACAGGACGCCGGTGCAGAAGCAGACCAGTTTCACGGGACAAGGTGCAAAGGGAATATGCTAGATTTCCGGCCTGGAGTAGCCAGTTGGCTTCCTCAATTATGGACCCGGAGAGAGTTGGGTCCCTGCGGCATTACTTTGGCCTTGCCCGAATTGGCATACTGTCATAATAAGTAGTGAATCTTCCGCAGATAGCCACCTGTGCGTCTGTCTGGCCCATGATGATCCTATCTAGGCCCGAAGACAACTGTAAGAGAAGCTCTCACTGGGCCTAGGGCGTGTCCCGGGCATGTTAATGGGCCAGTATATTAGATATAAAGTAGCTATTGGGCAACACTTAGCCTTTGCCTGGGCTGGTGAACTAAGTTTAGAGTAATATTTGATCCTGTCATGGGAGGTACGGATCTTTAAGTTTTCGGGTAACCATCACCAAATCCCAAATTTGATCTCCTTCCTTCCAGAGGAACGTACATAAACACTTTCCGTGACCTATCTCTGCATTATGACATCGTCCGAGCTCTACGCAAGGAAAGAGAAAACAAAGAAAGTCAAAACGGGCCCCGTCAAGTCCAAGGACGGAGTTCCCCTCGACTATATCGTCATCGTAGACTCAGGCTCCAGTGGTTCTCGCGTCTATATTTACAACTGGTTGAACCCCTACCACGCGTTGAAGCTGGGAGTCGAGCTTGTTCATCAAGTCAAGTCAGTGAAGCTAGTGGAGAGATACGACCTTCGTAGCAAAAATGAGTCTGATTCGGATCTGGACTCCGACCTGGACTCCGACTCCGAAGATGAGGATTCGAAATCCAAATCCAAATCCAAATCCAAATCCAAAGGACAAACCAAAAGAAAATCGATTAAATATCCTGAGATTCACCTTGGAAAGACTTGGCATACCTCCGTCAAACCTGGGATCTCTTCCTTCAGCTCCAGTCCCCAGAAAATCGGTAGTCGTCACCTCAAGCAGTTGATGACTTTGGCCAGTACAATTGTCCCCAAATCTCAACACTCAAGAACCCCCATCTTTGTCCATGCCACCGCTGGTATGAGAACGCTTCCCCCGTACGAACAAACCACAATTCTTGAAAAAGTCTGTAACTATCTTCAAACAAACCTGGACTTTTATATCCCTCAATGTGAGTCGCACGTCAACGTAATCGACGGTGATATAGAAGGACTCTACGGATGGTTGGCAGTAAATTACTTGAAAGGGTCCTTTGATGATCCCGACTCGCATAAGCATGGCAAAAACCATACCACGTATGGGTTGCTCGATATGGGAGGAGCCTCGACCCAAGTTGTGTTCCAGCCCAATGAAACAGAAGTTCAGGAACACACGAACAATCTTTATCGAATTTCCTTGAGCCAGGTGCCAATTTTGGCTCCCAACACCACCGATAGCGATACCGTAGGAGGATACCAGAAGCCCCAACAACAAACTTTCAACATATACTCCGACTCCTTCTTGGGGTTTGGGATGTTCCAGGCCCACAACCTGTACTTCAGGTTTCTCATCAAGGAATACAAGAAAGAACATAATCTTGATGATAAAACTGGCTACTCAGGAAAAATTCGGGCTCCTATTCCCGATCCGTGCTTGCCCAAAGGATATACCACTTCTGCCACGATCGAGGAAGAGAAGGTGGACTTTGTCGGAGAAAGTAATTTTGAAAAATGCTTGAAATCGATATTTCCTGTATTGTTGACCAGCACCCATACTGAGGGGACCGGTGGAGACAACGGGGAGTGCAAAGAGTTTAGTGAAAGTAATAAAGTCAGTTCATGTCTATTGAATGATCGTATACCATCTTTTGACTTTGACGTCAACCATTTCATTGGTGTGAGTGGGTACTGGGATGCGTTGACCCATCTTCTTGACTATGAGTCCAAGATTCCAAAACGAGAGCCGGATATTCGGTCAAAGTTCAAGCGAGAGCTTGATATGTTGATGGATAAGATTACAGAACGACAGCCAGAGGCAGGTCAGAAGGGTAAGGAGAACTACGACTACAAAGTCATCTACCGAGAAACATCAAAACTCTGCTCGCAATCGTTGAGTGAACTCATTCAACTCAACAATGTAAGACCGGAAAACGTTCAACTAAAAGAAGAAGAATTATCGGAGCTCTGTTTCAAATCATCGTGGATTCTTAACTTTCTCCACTTGGGTTTAGGTTTCCCTCGATTTGGAATTGATGAGATTAATAAAGACAACCAGTTCACCAGCTTAGAGCTTGCGGAGAAGCTTGGAGGATCGAGATTTTCCTGGACCCTCGGCAGAGCTTTATTGTATGCTAATGATGAGTATATCCAAGCATTTAACAATTTCACATTGGAATTAGACCCCAAAGCTGAGTTGTTGCAAAGACCCGGCTATTATTTTACCGCCGTATCGAGTGTGTTCCACTATGGGGCCGAGGAAAATGGCATTGCACCCCGGCCACAATTTACTGAGTCAGATGTCAATGCTAAGTATCCTCATTTTGATTACGAAACCACCTCATTGAATGGAAGTGGTAACCATAGCAACGAACTGAAATGGTATATTGAGCCTCATCGATGGTACGGAATTTTCACATTGTTGGTGTTGTTGAGTTTTATTGTGTGGCTCTTGGTTGGCAAGAGTGGACGAGGGCTTATATTTGACAGTGTGAGGGTGAAAGCTCGAGCTTTTGTTAACAAATTGAGACTCAGAGGCTCTCCTCAAGGGATTGCGACGCCATACGCCAGACTTCCGCAGGATAATGATGACTTAGAGAACTTTCCTACCACCAACTACGAGCTTAGAGACTTAGATCACGACGATAGCCAGTTCAAGATAGACAGTGAAGATGACAATTAGAGTTTAGGTGCCACAGTTTTTGCAGCATTTTTTCGGCTGGCCTCGGCTCGGCCCACGATTTGACAAGATCTACACATTAGTTGTCATACAGAAGACTAGCATGACAACACGGGGTTCAATGATAGAAGACCTATTATGGTAATACGCTGGCAAGGTTTCCTCGGGCGATGTGCGTTGGCTTCATTACTATACCAAACAGTGCTGCATACTGTGTAATGATCACGTGTCTCAGCTGAAGATTCCTAGATCTGAAAACAAGCAATTCACTGCTTATTTGGACATTATCCACGGCGTTAATTCACTAGAATGGGTTTCAAGCAGCTCTTCTCTACAGTAGAAGTTTCCTTTAATAGAATAGCATTACACTTAAATACTTTTACAGATCAGACAATATCTATATTATTTACTAGGAATTTCAGTACACTTCCTTTTATCCAATTGCCCTGGTCTTCTATACCGTCTTCTGTCCACACACACAGTCTAAATACTTACGACAAACTTTTCTCCTTTAGCACCAATGGCTTCCAAATCCTTCAACGCATCGTCAATCAAATGCAACCCTCCCTTGTAATGCTTATATCTTACAGGTTTTACTAGGTCTTTATTGAAGTAATGAGTGGTCAAATCCACAAACGATTTGCCGAATTCAACGTTTTCATGAAAGTTCTTGATGACCACCTCACGAGCATCTACGTCGTCAGTAATCTCCTTGGGACTGCCAACAATAGCAGAGAATAATGGTTTATAGTCTTTGCTTTTCGCAGATCTCTGAAGAATCTTCACCACCTCAGCTGCACTGGCTTTGGAAACACAGTCAATTCCATACTTTATATCCTTCTCCAGGGCCAACACCTTATCGGCAATTTCGGACTCAGGCAAGTGTCTGTTGATTACGTGGTCCACACCTAATTCCCTCAAGTAGTCCTCATTTGCAACACTAGCCACGGAAATCACCTTAAGGCCGTGTATCTTTGCAATTTGCGTGGCATATAACCCCACCACTGTAGCACCTCCCCAAATCAACACCGTTCCCTCCAATTTCCTCACCTTGGTGTCTAGAGGGAACTGGAAGCTGTCGTAGAAGATGGCCCCGGCAGTCACCAAACCCACTCCGATAGTAGCCCCCTGTTCGAATGTAAACCGCGGAGGTAATTTCCACACCAAGCGAGAGTCAATAGCAGTGTATTCCTGGAAGGTAGAAGTACGGTTGTCTCTGTAGCTGGTACTGCTCACAATGACTCGATCACCAGGCTTGAATAAACTAGCTTCTTTGCTCACTTTCACCACTTCACCGCTGCTTTCACGGCCATTGATCCAGGGAAAATGGTAGATGCCAAAGCCGAACTTCTTCCCCTTCCAGTCGATTGGGTTCAACCCGATGGCTCTATTTCTTACGAGAATATCGTATTCATGGAGATCTGGCACCGGATAGTCATCAATTACTGCCAATGGCTCTTTGAAATGAGTGATGTGTAGTGCTTTCTGTCTAATAGCAGTTGGAAGCCGGGTTTTAGTCCTCTTGGAGGAAACTACGTCCTCCAGTTCTAGCGGTCTTTTGATTGCAGTAGGCGACATGATAGTGAGAATTAGACACTTTTCAGAACATCTGAATATCACAGGATATATATCTGCTAGTATCCCAGCCGAAACTGGCCCGGTCCTTGATCGGCCCAACCACCACATTATGCTTTGACACCACAGTTTTTCATTTTTTGCTCACATGAAGAATTTCGCAATTTTTTGCAGCAATGTGGCAGCAGCTAAAAAAGGAGCACAGCTATATAAGCGATGACAGCAGACCATTGTTGACGATCAGCAAGCATGACTAAATTGGATATAGATAAAGTTGCTATTATTGGAGCTGGACCAGGAGGATTGGCTACGTTGTACGAGCTCTTACACACGGACAGCGAGGGCAAGTCCACTGTTCCTGGCCCCAAGCCAGAACACAGTAAGTTCTCGCAAATCGTGGTGTTTGAACAGAAGGACAGAGCCGGAGGTATCTGGGCTCCTAGCTTGGACCAAGCTGATTTGAAAGTACCTCCACAACTGTTGCTTGATGAAGGAAAGTATAACGATCCGGAAGTTGTTCACCCAGCCAGGGACATTCCCAATGGAATAGATGAAGCCACCTACGAGCAACCATTGGAGGTGGAATCGGGCAAATTGACCGAAGAATTAGAATGGAGAAGATCAGGGTTATTCCCTGACTTGTTCACCAACATCTCCTCCAAGTTTGTTAGGTTCTCCTACTTGCCAGACGAGGAGAAGTACCAGAATAAGGACAGGACTATTTACCCATTTTTGTCACAGTCAGAGCTCTCACGAAGAGTTGAAAATTTCATATCGTCCGAAAATTTGAATGACAATATCCGCTTCAACACCCGGGTCGAACACGCCCAGAAGAATGACCAAGGGAAGTGGATCTTGACGGTGGTAGAAAAGGACCCAGTACATAGTAAAGAAAAGTGGTATAGGCAGCAATTCGATGCCATTGTGGTTGCTAATGGACATTATACGGTGCCAAACATTCCGTTTATCGAAGGATTGGCCCAGTTCAATAAAAAGCACCCCGGATCGGTGATTCAGGCAAAGTCTTACCGTACTTCAGACGAGTTCAGGAACAAGAAGGTTGTTTTTGTCGGAAACAGCTTCAGTACGGTGAGTTTAGTCCAGTATGTGTCTCCCGTAGCCAAGTCGGTAGTTGTGTCTAAGCGAGGCCCCCATTTGGTGTTTGGATGGATCAATGACGGGTTGAATGCAGAAGGGTTGATTTCAAAGCCTGAAATTGCGTCCATCGACGCTGATAGCAGGATTGTTACTTTCAAAGATGGTACCACTGAGACAGATGTTGATAACATTGTTCTCACCACTGGCTATCATTATCATCTTCCTTTCTTACGGGACTACTTGAAGGTTATTCAGCCTTCTAATTTGAGTAGAGTCGGTGGATTGTATCACAGTACGTTCTTTATCAATGACCCTACGATTGCAGCTGTGGGTGTTGCAGTCACTGCGCTCAACTTCCATACTATTGAGGCCTCGGCTGCTGCCATTGCTGGGGTGTGGTCGAACGCCAAACAGCTCCCTTCGAAGGAAGAACAGAAAGAATGGGAGAGAAAGCAAGTCGAAGACACTGCCAATAATCTTTTCTTCCACTTTTACCCTCATACTACGGTGAAGGAAGAGTTTATCGATAAATTGCATGCTTTCGCAGCCTTTGATAGACCCCACCCTTTAGAGAAGGATAATGACTATGTGGAGCAGATTGACTTGTCAATATCACGATCAGGCGAGTTGTACCACAAGCTTTTGAACAAAGAGCTTCTGGTAGCAGACACCAGGTACAATGAATAAGTATGAATATATATAGTGCAATAGAGATCTATGGAGAGAAAATGTAGACCGCTGATGCAGACAACTTATCCTGACGCAGACATTTTTGGTTCCGTGTTTTGGCGCCGCGTTCTGGCCCGCATTTTCAAAAATGACATATTTTCTGCGCTTCCCCCTAAATCTCCCCTTACCAATACCCCCTTATCCCCACTGGCAGGCGTCCGCAGACATCATGAGTGAGCCTACGATCAACTTCCATGTCCAGACGAGACTGGCGCAGTTCAAGATCCCGACCGAGCTCATCAAGAAGAACTTCAAAGTGATGCAGAAACAAATCGAAAAGCAAAAGAAGCAGTTGACAGAAGACTTGGCCCACATCAAGAAGAACCCCAATCTCCCTACGGCGATGAAACTCGAGATCATTAGGAAACTCATCAAGAACTTTGAAGCGTTTCAGAAAAGACTTCAATCCGCCATGAAGAAGGACGAAGAGCTACGGTCTCGCTTGGTGGCCCGGCTACAGAACTTGGAGAAGTTGAAGCAGTTTACCATGGTGAAATCCGAAGAAGAAGCACCCGATGATAGACCACTCGATTTGCATAACGTTAATTTGATCAACTGGTACCGGGACCAGAGCAATCTATTGATAATTGACTACTTAATCAAGTCCAACACCAACTACGAAGTGAATGTAGGTATAAAGCTCCTTGAGTCGTTTAAAAAATCGAACTTAGACAAACTAATCGATGCTGACTTATTCGAAAATTTCAATAAAGTGTTTGTTTCCATGATTGAAGACCACGACTTGTCGCTCGTTACTAGTTGGTACGGGGAGAACAAAAACTCATTAAAGAAGATTAATTCCAATCTTGAATTTGAAATCAATTATTGCAAATTCTTGTCTCTAATAAAGGAAGGTAATGTCACCGATGCAACCAAATACTCCCAAACCCACCTCTCGCCGTACGGTAACAAAGAGAATTATCCCGAGGATGATTTCGAGAACTACGAGAGTAACATAGCAAAATTGAAGCAAGCAGGTGGGTTATTTGTGTATGCATCCACTTTCCTTGTAAGTGCTGAGTCGTCTGATTTCTTTTCGGAAAATATTTTGGTAAATTCTCCTCAGTTTCAGGACTATATCAGGCTACTCTCGGATGAACGGTGGAAGGTATTATCTACCTGCTTTATTAAAGACTTCAACAAAATCTACGGAATCTCGAAAACGTATCCTCTCTTTGTCTACTTGTCAGCGGGCTTGTCAAGTTTGAAGACCAAATCGTGCTATTGTAATACAGAGAACACCATCTTCAATCAAGGAAGAGAGGAAACTGAATCTCGAGAAGCCATCTACGAACGAGATTTAGCAGTGCTAACAGATAAAAGATATAGAGGGCCTAACCAATACTATAAGCTTCTAAACAAAATCAACCATTGTCCAGTTTGTTCTCCCGAATTGTTTGCAATTAGCAGGAACTTGCCGTATGCTCAGTTGATAACCCACATATTTGATAATCCATATAAGCTTCCAAATGGTAATATCTACCCATTTGACAAGCTCCTCAATCCATCAGACAAGTATTTATCAGAAAAGAACACTCTTCTACGTATGGGCAAAGTTAAGGATCCGTTGACTCGGGAAATCTTCTTGATCGATAATTGCGTAAGGGTGTTCCCGGCTTAATACTATATCTGGATGTGTATTCATGATTCATGTTTTCTGGATGATCTAGAAATTAATTTTGTAGCAAATGAGGACGTACTTTCGCATTTAGTCTTCATCGTCAGACTCCTTTTTCGACTCCTTCACCTTCGACACTTCAAAATCGGTGAATATGTAAACCCTTGCATCTCTCTGAACCGCTGGTTTGGTGGTATTGCCCATCCCATCGGTACGTCTATGCTCGTATCCGGGGAACCTGGCAAAATCAAACTTTCCTGATCTTTGAACCTTCAAATTGTTCGATCTTCCTAGTATCTTGATATTCCACGAATGGTAGGGTTCTCCTTCAAACAAACTCAAAATCACCTGTCCTTGTTCGGAACTATCTGACGAAGTAGTGTATCCAGCAAAATCATTACTCAACGGATTATTCACTAAACCATACACTTCCTTACAGCTTTTGAAATATCCATCAACAAGTTGTTGGTGGTCTCTAATGTTTCTCAATTGGTCCTTCATCCCTCTTCCCGTATGTGGAAAATTAAACATGATGTTATCCAATCTCTTATAGCTAGGAAATATCGAAGTATGTTTCCGCTTCCCACTAGCTTTCAATTTGAGACTTTTAACAAGATTCGTAGCGTCAATCTCGTATTCAACAATTACTTGCTCATCTTCAAGAAATTTCAACGTTTCTTCTACGTGCGGATACTTTTCAATGACTGTCGCTTTGGAATCATAAGAAGTGGCAATGAGGTTCTCGGCCGATATTAAGTTCTCCTCTACGAGAGCTTTTGCAAAGGAAAAATCACCCTCTCCCACCAACAATAACGTCTGGTCAATTGTAAATGGCACAATTCCCTTCAGAAGCTGTTGCTGGCGTGCTTGTTTCTTGGACTTCTTGTATCCTACTCCACCTTTTATCGATTTTTGTTTCAACTCTTCTTGTTCCTTCGAGGCTTTTAATGACGCAGAAATGCTCTGTTTCATCTTTTCAGTAGCCTCATGTCTCAGCAATGCTCCCTTTAATCCTTTCCCCGTAGCGGCCCCGTGTCTTCCCTTGAGTTTTCTTCCCATTTCGTCAGTTCTATGATGGAAAATACGTCAATTTTCTCGAATTCCAGATTTTTTCCCTCGATGAGCATCGCAGAAACCTACAGATTTGAGAAAGCTAGTACATATACAGATTATATTGTATTTATAGATAGTTATAATTAAATATGGAATGCACGCTCCTCGCCCATGTTATAGTCGGGGTCCATATTTACATCCCTTCCATTGTCGTCACTCAACCCGGAGCTTTCATACTCGTTGTCTTCCATAGGAGATTCGTTGTAATTTGCAGCCGTGAGGTTGGGTTTGATCTGAGACAGAGTGGTGGTGCCCGTTTGCAGGGCTAACAGTGAGGCTGGCTCATCTTCTTCTTCCTCCTCCTCTTCATCTTCCAGCTCATCTAAAGGTTCCAACGTTTCTTTGAACCCGTCATCGTACTCGTAGAATATCATGAAAGTTCCTTGAGAATTCAAAACTTCCTTTTCGGTAACAACATACACGGACTCGTCACTGATTCGCCACCAGGTGCCCCGAAGCTTACGGTAGCAGATGTAATGTCCGTAATTATGGGTTCCGTAATGAGAAATAACTGCCTTCAAGTTGTATACTAGTTTAGGGTTAAAGTCAGCATTTTCTTCGGGGAAGTCTTCAGTTCCTGAGCTTGGAGAAGAGCGGACTAAACCTTCGTGCGAAACAGAATTATCCGGGGTCGATGTTTCAGAGCTCTCGTCAGAGTTGGGTGAGTCTGAAGGTGTAGAAATGCTGTCATCTTGCTTTTCATCGGAGGAGTCATCAAGCTTGGAAATGGTTCTTTCATCTTGTTTCCTGAAGGGTAATCTGGCATCCATATTGATGTCACTAGGTTCGGCAACGTAGTGCGATAAGTTGAGCTTAGCTGGGAATGTGACATTGCTGGAGTTCTTCACAATCATGTAAGTTCTAGGGTCAAACACCGATCTATTGATATGAATAGAGAGCAATGGAGCAGGTCTCCCTAGTAAGATTTGTTTAGATTTACGGGTTTTTCTAATCATTTGTTTGGTAGTCAATTTTTCGAACACTTCGTCCGTGATGTGATTTTTTTGTAATTCCAAATCAATTTCATTGACTCGTTGTTGGAAACTATTAATCAAAGTTTCATTTTGCGTCAGAGACATTTTTTCCGAAAGAAATTCTTTGGTTTGTACTAATCCACAACGGTTACAATTAACATCGTCAATAATCTCCGGAGTAATCCATTCATTCAAAAGTTGCTCAAGAGAAAAGCTGGAATAGTAGGATTGTTTACTAGGTAAGTTCAAACTAAGACCACTTAATACTGAGTATCTGATTCCACCTACTTCACCACATACCATACATCCAATTCTATCGGCAGAAATACCATCCACTGGAGTAATTAAATTTAAAGGTAGTACTTTGTGGTCACAGTCGATCAAATTAGGGTCGACTTGAGCAGCAGGAACGTAAACTTTCCCGAGTTTACCCAATTTGTCACATCCAAAGATCAAGTCTTTTACGTCTTTGACATCAATAAAGTTATGAGGTTGAGTATCTGATTGAGGTTTAGGTTCTTCTTTGAACCCAGTGGCCTGTTTATACTCTTTTTCCACTAAGCTCATCACCAACTGGTAGAATTCCTGAGCGTCTTCTTGGTTGTAGCCAGTGAAAATGTTTTGCTTTGGCCCATTTGGCATTTTATTAAGCATGGGTTTAGCACTGAATTCCTTACCCCGGCTACCGTATCTGCCATTTACATTCTCAAGAAGATTCTTCAATCCCGTGGTGAAGACTAATTCTGGCCTAGGTTGATTTGATTTCACGAACGTCGATTTTTCATCTGATTTCGAGATTTCGATCTCGGCATAGAAGTAGGAGTCAATGAATTTTAAGAACTCCCGAGATGAGGCTAACGATTGGATGACGGAGTTCATGAAACAGGTATTACCATCATTGCTTATTCCACCGGGTTCACCACCGTTTTTCTGGGCAAACTTGGCTTCTTTAGAGTTTCTCATGGATCCAGAGAGTCGCGAGGAGGAAGTAAAAGACGAGGATGCGGACGTGGACATGAATTTATAACCCGAGTTCATAGTAGATATGATTTTATTAATGACTTGAGGAACGTTTACCAATTGCTGCTGATTTGCAAAATATAATAATGGAACTAAGAGTAAAACTAATGAGCCCACAGACTTGACTCTTTTGAATGCTGAAGATGAAATGACCAGTTGTCCCCGAAGGATGTCGATTAAATTATAGGAGGAAGTCAAACCGAGGAACTTGGTAAGATTATTGTACAAGGAATTTAAATAAATACAGATATTGCTGGAGAGTGCTAACGGGACTATAATAGCAAGGGAAACTAGGAGATAAATAATGAAAAGGTAGCCAGGCACTGACATAAAGAATTTGATGGCTCTGGTACCAACTTTTGGTAGTTCGATTGATTGTTACCGATGAGAAGACGATCTTTTTTCGTAGTTAACAGAGTAATAGGTAATCCTTCAGTTTCTCCACTACGGGATTAGTACATTTATCTATCGTTATGAATCTGACCAACGTGTTTGTCGAAAGATAGCTTGCGAACCCTTCTCTCCTCAAGAAATCTCCTCTATGGTTTTAACCAAAATGAAGGAAATTGCTGAAGCCAAAAT
>JANIVW010000079.1:0-44585 GCA_030555995.1 Isabelozyma heimii
TCGCTCTATATTTTGTCGCTAATTTTCTCCAGCTAGCGGCTTCATCCATCAATGTGGTACCTTGTATTTTTACTATATCACAATATCAGCATTATCACCAGAAACACACCTGTTGTTTGCTAGAACCTCACCAGGTACTTTGCGCAATTTTCCCAAGATCGGTATTCGCTCTGGGGCACTGAGATCGTGGTCGCCCAAATAGGAAAAACAGAGCGGGATTCAGGTGATGCAAAATGTAACGTAAAATAGCCGCTTATGCCAAATGACAGGCCCAGGGAAAAACGTAAATGTAAATCCAGACGCATATAGATTGGCGAGGACGCATACAAAGGAGGGAAACCGTCATGACCTACACGTGAGTCTTGGCCTCGCTGTGCCCTTTAGCGTGGTTGGGACTGGCGGGTTTTTCACAGCCAGTGGTTGGCGGAGGGGACAGACAAATTACCTAGAAAATAGAAAGAGACTAAAATCATAAACTAATGCTATTTAGCCCCATCGGCATCTACCCTCAAAAACTCCGAAAGGGCGCCGACAAACATATGTTGCAGTTTGACGGGAGCGGCTTTTGCAACTGCAACAACCTCGCTGATTGGGTGAGAAATAAGGTTTAGTCGACTAAAAATCACCTCACTTTTTTACGATGGGGTCAGGGTTGTGTTCCAAAACAGGAAAAACCTGCACAGAAATGCTGGAGATGCACCGGAGTTATCCATAGGAGGCAGTCACTGGAGCATAACGTAGGAAATAGGCAGTTACTGGAGTATAAGGTTGGAATCAGGCAGTCACTTGAGCATAAGGTTGGAATTTTGGCAGTCACTTGAGAATAAGGTTCCTAGCGACAGATATCCGGGGTATTTTCGAAGCGGTGAATAAACTTAATCAGTGAACACAGGCGAGATGTAGGTCTCGCCAGTGACCGTGTCGGTCCTACAAGAGGTATGTCAAAATGTTCTCCATAGATTCAGATACGATGGAAGCATCCCTGAGGCTTATATGGCATATTTTGGAGTGATCCTTTGGTGACAGTCTCGAATCTGTAGCTCACAATGGGGATTTATCCAGTGCCATGAAGCCTGTAAATGCAGATGCATGCAAATGACAGACTTCCCTAAATCGGCTTCCTAGGACACAATGCCCTGTCACATGGCAAGGAAGAACCGATCCTGGTTTGTGTCTGATGTCACATACATATTTCCCAACAAATAACTGCTCACCCTCCTTTTCCAGGCCTCATCGTTCCTTTTCGCTAGCCGTTATTTTTTGACTGTTTGCTGCATGCCAAAAATAATTTTTTGATTTCTTAGCCGCAAATTTCCGTCATTTGTCCCAAAACTATCGAGAAAACTAGGGAATGTGGATTCCTTTGCTTTCATAGATTTTCCCTTGAAGCCACTATCATGTATGTATTCCGCTGATTCTGACGATCATTTCACATTTCCTTCTGTGTTTCTTCCAAATTCTTGCACTGATCGTACGATATGCTATAATGATGCCAGTGGCCTCTGCGATGTCAGGACAACTCTTCATATTACGCCGTATTAATAATGATCCTACTACAGGAGCAAATAAGCCAGAAAAACGTGTGCTCCTCAAAGAAACAGGACTCGGATCTATTTTTGTCGCCGCTGGTAGAAAATTTACCGGAAAAAGGTATACTCCCCACCCCTCAACGAAGATTTTACCTACATCACAAGATCTAGATAAAAAGTTCCAATTCATATATATAATAAAGTAAGTAATACACCATATAAAAAATAAAATAAAAACGCACCATTTCAATCGCTATGATTGACGTCTCCACTTAGTATCATAGCTTTTGAAATAATCAAATCCGACAAGTCACCTCTAAAAGACTTGTTGAGGAAAAAATCCTTCTCGTTGTCGTTTATCCAATTTCTAATAGCTCTAATCAATTTATCCAAAATATTTTCGTTCAGTTCATTAAATTCTTCATCAGCATTGATTAAATCATCAACAATCTTAATTATAGCCGTAAACGATAATAGAGTTAACGAAATTGATGATTTGTCTGCAGATGAATTTGCAAAATTCAAGTGCTTCAATAAGATGTTGGCTTTATTCACCTCTTTCTTTTCCTTGTAATATGAAATCAATGAACAAACCAACACGACGAATTGTTCCTCATTCACTAAGTTTAATGAAGTGATTAAACTCTTGGATGGAGTGTTGATGTTGATGGAAGGATATTCAACTTCATCAGCTTCTTCATCGTCGCTTATATCCCCATCAGTAACGTCTTGGCCTTCCATAAGAACTTTGAAAACCGATAAATTATCATTCACCTTATTCTTCACTAATTCTAATAATTCAATAGAGCCATTTGAAGAGTTAACAATACTATTGAATAATTTGAAGTATTCAGTAGCTGAGGATTTAGACTCACTATTTAAAACATCGCCAAGCGATTGCAAATCTTTTTTAATTTGACTGGTTTTCTTTTCCTTGGTGTCGTCTTCGGCTACCAAAGTTTTCAAATAGCTAATGTTCAAATGATGAATGATTTCCAAAATTCTCCAGTTGAATAAAATTTCGTAGTAGTTATTTGGATTCAATTGGATGGCTTCAACATATCTCATATAATTTTGACCATCATTAACATTACTATTAATTGGTAAATTCATAGATAAATTAAGTAGTCTTTCGGATAAACTGGTAGATTCAAACAAAGAAACATCACGCAAATTCTTGATTAGTTTGTTAACTTTTATCAAAGAATTATTAGTACCATCGTAATTTAACTGGACAATTAACGACGTCTTCAAATTTAAATTATAACCAAAGATTTTGGACAAAAAGGAGTACTTTTTCGTTAATAAATTACCTATTATCAAGTTCAAAAGTACATTTTCAAAAACAATTTCACTACTAGATAAGAAAATGTAATTTTCAAGTAATGTCAACCAGGAAAATTGATTTTTGCCCAATAAATTACCTTGTATTTCTTTCATTTTATCTTCGGTGACAGTATGAGGTAATTGAATACCTAAGGTAATTAACAACCAACTCAAATAGACATTTCTTTCGGTCTTGATCTTTTCTTTCTCTGATTTGTTTATCATTTTTTCCAAGTATGGGTAGATCAAAGTAGCTAGAGAAATAATAAATAAACCAATTTTAATCAAGTTAAATAATTGAACGGTCAACGGCGAAGGGTTGAACTTGAATATTTGGAACATTGGAACCGCAGATAAACCTTGGAAATCATCACTTATTAAGGAAGTACCCATTATAGCTGCCATTCCACCGAGTAAGAACCTGCTGTTTGAATTGAAATTACTGTTTTGAGGATTGTGAGGGTTGTTGAAATCATTGTTGAATTCTTGGTTGGGGTTTGCAAAGTTTGCTTGAGAGTTGTAAACGAAATTGTTCGAATAAGATTGTTGTACTGGAGTAGTGTTGAAAGATTGCTCACTAGGGGTATAACCAAAACCATGAGGTTGTTGCTGTGGCATTTGTTGTTGATTGAATAATTGTTGTGGGGGTTGCTGTGGAGGTTGTTGTGGAGGCTGAGGACGCAAACTGGCATCTTGGATCAATCTTTGTAATTGAAGATTTTGGCTTCTCAAAACGTCATTTTTCTGTTCTAAATGCTTGATATACTCAGTGGCTTTGGTTAAGACACTGGCTTTATTCAATTTGGAAGCTGGAACGAGACCTTCCAAGTCAACCATAGAAATTTTAGCATTAGGACCGGCAGCGGCGATTCTAAGAGAAGGAACTGCATCTCTTAAAATCAATATTTTCGAGTTAATATTGGTTCTATATTTCTTTTCGATCATATTATGAGAAGTTTTGTCCTTTTTAGCCGGTTTGGTAACTTTCGAGGCTTTTTTCTTGCCTCTTTCCACCACCAGAGTTTTTGCACCGCTCAAAGACCCGTTGGAAGATGTTTCACTACTTTCAACATTTTGCTCACTGACAGTGGGTATATGAGGAATATATTCATTTTTTATATTCACCATTTCAGGCGAAGTATTTGTGGAAGATGCCCGAGTTGAAGGCGTGTCGTTGGAATAAGAATCATTGGAGTAACTGGAGGATATAGATTCTGATTTTATGATAGCATCATTATTAGCGGAGATATCTACAGGGACCTGGACACTATTGTCTCCTTCGTATACTTCAGGGAAAAATTCCTGGTCGGTGGAAAATTTCGGATTGGTGTAGTCTTGGTTTAATTCGTAGTTGATGGAGTTCGGGTCGATGCTGGTGGTGAGGAACTCGTCTCCACTGAGGGAAGAGGGCGATAATGACGAGATAGCACCGGAGATACTTTCTAAAAAGTCATCAGTATTGTCAAAATCATAAAATCCTTGATCTGCCATGTCTGCGTGTGGGTCTCTGATGATGAGCTGATGATGAAAATTTTTTAGCTGGTGGGTAGCTGGAAGTATCTTTAACAAATTAGTGGTTCACTATTGTAGTAACACAGGGGGGTTAACACTTATTTATGACTATCAGGTAAGATAACAACTAGTATCAAATTATAATTAACAACCACCTGTTTTAATGTAGGTATATATGACGGTTTTATGATATTTTTCTTTTTTAGAGTGGCTTTTTCTTAACCTTTTTACCTCCTTTATTGTTTATAACAATAATGACCAGTGCTTGGGTTGACAGTAGTGAGAAAAATGGTCTGATTTTTTATTTTTTTGTCGCACTCGGCGCTTCTTTAGCGCTATTTACCGAACTGGGACATGTCCGTAAAGAAACGGAACCATGCCGTAAGAACCAGGGAAAGCGTTATCAGAAAGACCTAGAAGGTCGGATCTATGTCCGCTCAACAAGGGACATGCAAGATACATCCGTGACCGACAAGCGTGAAGTGTGTGCTTACAATGCATCAAATGGGTGTCGCTGTGTGTCGCTGTGTCACTGTGTCGCTATGTCGCACAAAGTTCAAAGAACACCCGTACCCCAGGGTAATCTCCAGTTCTTCATCTGGGCCAGTTTCATCCTATCTACCGCCGTTTGAGCCTGGGTGAACCGTCTGTTCCTGTGTGTCGCCTATACTTGGTCATGTGCACAGAAACTGATATAAGGTCATTTACAAACTTTATTTGCACCTACATATTTCGTATTACTTTATTCCCGGGACAGTAGCCCCAGTCCACCGAAGTCCGATCATTTACGGGTTATAACTGGCACTGTTTCTTAAGGCGTATTTAGAGCAAAATCTGTGCCCTTGGAGCTTTTTGGGATGTAGATCCGTACCTGATGACTATGAACTATTTTTGTCTTGCTTGTCCGGGACCATTCCTCGGCTTAAGATCTGGGCTCCTAAACATTACTGACCGTCTTCCCCTTTCTATTGCATCCATCTCCTTCCATCTCCCAACGCCTACTCTTATCCTCGAAGCTCATATTAGCTGTTGGTCCCTCTGCAAACTATACCCGTACATTTCATAATGATTTAAGCCCGTGCACCATATAGTGCGACCAACATGAAAAGATCCACGTCAACGCCAAAACACACCCCAAAGCACACCTTCTCACGCTACTTTCATCAGCAACAATGGACACCTTCGGAGATTCAGGAGAATTGTACACCATTAGAAACCAGTTCTACACCAACCAGCATCATAAGGTAATTTCCTATTCTTTGGGCCTGTTTTCTCAAGAAAATCAATTGCAAGTACTTGAGTTTCAAATCAGATCCACTATTGCGGTCCAAGAAGATGCTTCGGAGCTCATTGAAAATGGGAAGCTGAAATTTCCTGATAACGAAGCATTATTCCAATTGTTAAGTGCATGGGATGATTTGAAGTCGTTTGGAACCGATGATTCCACCTATTTTGACGATGTTAAAGATGCTGAGTTCGAGTTACAAGCGGTGTTAACCACTAAATATTTGGTCAAATTCGGTAAAGATGTTGACCAGGCCATTCAATTTTTATCCAGATACATAGATACCATTGGTTCTAAGTTCAATGAGTTGGAACCATACTTAATCCTCACCCAATTGTATTTGGCTAAAGGTAATTATACTGGAGCATTCAAAATCTTCAATAACTTTCAAAAATTCCCTGAATATACCCGAGACAGTATAATCTATCAAGTGTTGGAAAGTTGGATATTATCCATTAAAGGCGAAACAGATAACATCAACAACTCGTACTACTTCTATGACGAATTGTTGTCTTCTGATTTTGATAATGATCCTCAAGGAAAGTTCAAAATTTTAAGCGTATTATTCGTGTTAACTCTACAATTAAAACACTACCCAGAAGCAAAGGAACTTATTGATTCAGTTGAAGCTTTGAACTTAGACTCTAAATTGGTCAATGGAGATTTTATTGCTAACCAAATCACTTTTGATTTCTTGGACAATAATGGTGAAAATTTCGAAAAATTATTATCTCAATTAAAGGCTATTGAGCCAGAACATCAACTAGTGACTGATTTGGATGAAAAAAATCTCAAGTTTAATGAAATCGTGGAAAAGTATAAAGTTCATTAATTGTATAATAGACGTACCAATATTGGATCTCTGTAGAAACGCCTAGAGTAGCCTTATAGATCAGCTAACCAAGTGGTGCACATATAGCATGCAGATAAAAAGATATAATTGTTTACTAGATTTTTAATATAACTGTGATTTAAGTTCACTATAAAAGAAAACACTCAACTATACAAAAATATCAGTCCCCAAAGTACGTATGATAAATCGACAACCGAGATTCAATGAGGAGGGCTTAATCCTCTATTTTGACAACATCGCCCTCCTCATTCAACTTCAAGCCCTCAGCCAAAAGTCTCTTTTCAATCTCCTTCAATTCGTTTTCTCTCTCCAACAATTCCTTCCTCTTATTGATCAAATCTTGATGAACTCTCTCTTCAAACTTCTTCAATCTTTCTTCTTCCAACTTAATCTGCTCTTCCTTTTCTAAATAATGCGATTCCTCTTCACTATTCTTCTTATCTATACCCGATTTTTCAATCTCATTATATTGAAATTGCTTACCAGACAATGCTTCAGTTCTATAATTCTCATAAATCGAGTCATGGGTAATTTCTTTGAACTCATTCAAATGAGTAATCAATAATATATTCTTTAATATCGTGAAATCATTAGACTCTGGTAGTTCAATATTGATTGGTTTGGAGTAAATTGGGTTCAAAACTCTCAATTTTAACATCTCATCATCGTCATTATTACCACTATCTTGATAGCTATTAGCTCCAATGATTGAAAAAGGTATTAACGAGTTCAAGTATTTATTATACTCGATGATTTCATCATCAATATAATCTTGTTCGTATTCATACTCATTGAATTTATAGTAATTAACTCCATAATTGTTTAAATCCTCCAAAATCAACTTCTTATTAAGTCTTAATTCCTCTGGAGTTAAGGAGTCGGCTTTGGCAATTACAGGGATAATGTTCACCAAGTTGTTAATATGTAACAAGAATTTAACGTCAATTTCAGACAATCCATGGCTGGTTGGATTAATTAAATATAACAACACATGTATTCTTCCATCTTTGAATCTGGGATTACGCTTAACTCTGCTTTCTTCCAACAACACTTCATCGTATTGGTGTCTTATGAAATCCACAATGATCTTGAAATCCTCATCACAGTTGATGGAGTTGGCAAAGTTGGGAGTATCAATGATGTTGAGGGAGATCTTATGACCTTCATTATCTTCCAATTCAACATTTTCATGTCTTAAAGTCAATTTTTTATCAAAAGGGTCCTGGTTTATGGTTGAACTTGTGGGCACAATGGAGTTCCCACCACATAATGTATTTATAAACGTCGACCGGCCCGATCCACTTTCACCAATGATCATGATGGAAAAATTGATCGATTTTTTGAGCGTCTTCCGCTTACGCAAAGCAGACGACGACGTATTGTCGTGATTGTATGTCATGGTACTGGCAGACATGAGGAGTTCGTAGGTGGATTTTCAAGAACGAAATCACAACAAAAAACACGTCTGGGATTTTATCGTGTGTTAACGAGCATATAATATGTACGGGTGTTATTATTGGATGTACGGATCTACGGCTTCTTACTGGAGGTTGTTCCGGTGGGTTTCATGACTTCATCTTGACCCTTACGGTGGGTTTCATGGTTTCAATTACAAGTGTCCGAAGTATACAGTACGTATTCATTAATATACAATCATAAATCCAACCATCTTTTTCTCTTTGTAGCAGCACTCAAAGTAGCTTTACTGACCCTAGAACTGGCAGCATAGAAATAAGTAGGGTAATCAGCCGAACTAGCGGTGTTGGTGGCTGACACAGGGGTGTAAGACCAACCAGGGGTGATGGTGGAATAAGCATTTGGTGAGGGGGAAATAGAAGTGTAAACGGTGTAAGTTGAGGATGGAAATCTTCTCGACCAAGTTGAGTGAGTAATGGTGGAACCTGGTTGTAATTGCATGGGAGCGAATTTTGTTCTTCCTGTTTGTAAGGTATAAGTAATAGAGAATGATTTCGAGTTAATGGCAGCCGATGCTACTGAGGTTTGACCTGCAGGAGCATCACCAGTGTCGGTGACGGCTTCAGAAACAGTGGCAGTAGACCCAGACATTCCTGTTAATTTGAATCTATCGGAGTAGTTGATGGTAACCCCCAGGTCGAAAACAGTGTAAAATTGTAAATAGTAGTATCCATTAGGAACATTGTTTTGACTAATAGATGCTGAGTATTCCTTATCCGAAATGGCTTGCGCCTTAACAAGGGTGCTGAAACAGTCAATATTTCCATTAGGTCCAGTACAAAGCGAAATAGTATATGTCTTGACATTATCTAATGAAAGAGAGTCTCCGTCATCCGAGTTATCTTTCCATTTGATATCAAACGTTGCTTTACCACTCGATCCTGAAAAAGAATCCCCTGACGCAGGGGAGGTGATTTCCACATCAGCAAACACCAAACTAAGTAAGAACAATATGTAGAGTAACCTCATAGCGAATGAATCAAATATGCAAATAAAAAGTCCCAAAGAGCAAACTAAAAGTAGTAGTTCTTCGATATAAAAAAATAAAAGAAAGCTAGTTTGGATTATTTTTATGCTAGTTTCGATTTCGTTCTTTTTTTTTTGGTGTTTTTGTTTTTCAATGAGGAACATGGCAGTGTTGTGCACGTGATTTAGGCACGTGATTTGAAATGGTACGGCTGAAACATGGTACAGTTAAAGCGAAGACTGGAAGACTGAAGAAGAAGCAAACTGCTATCAAGCGCTATCAGTGTGAAGCAATGAAGTGCACGAGTAGGTGTACAATGTGAATACTCTTAAGGTCTTAGTGTTTGGGCCCTTTGGCACGGTTCAGGTCATGATCTAAAAATAGAGGATATTGCAGAGAATTATAGAGGCAGAACAGTATCTGCAGAACTAGGAATGTGACATTTTATTAGACTTCAATAGAGCTCATTTATAGATTTGTTGAATGCTAAGCCTTGTTAGCTGCTTTTCTGCCGTAGATCAGCTTCATTATTTATTAACTCTTATCAGTTGTTTCTTAGTTCATAGCAGGCATCTTTCGAACTCCTTATCTACAGTAGGCTCCTATCAATTGATTCTAAGATCCAAATAGTGCAGGATACCGTAGATGTGCAGAGACGAGGCCAGTTCTTGTATGCGAAAAGAAACAAATGTCGCAACCAATGGTAGTAAATGAACAGGGTATTAGGCTAAATTAAGAATGTTTCGTTGTGGTTCTGGACTAGGGTTCCTTGAAGACTCAATCCACTAATGAGGTCCTCATTTGGTAGCTGATGAATTTGCATCCAAATCTGTACAAACTCCCATTACAAATAGCAAAGTGTTTTGATGACAACAATTTCCAGTCTCTTTGTAGCGATAGGAAATATACTGTGTCATTTCACTCGCCCCTTTTTCTCTATGTACTTCTTTGGCCCGTCTTCCGCTCTACACTCATATCATATATTACTTATCATTATGTTGCCTAATCGAATCCCAGGCTGAACTTCCTGGTCTGTCCACACTGTCTTCGTTCGCCTCCGTTCCTTTCGCTGGTTCCCGATCAGGCTCGAATCCGTTGGCAATACGAATTTGGTCCCAGTGAGACAATTCACCTCCTTTTTCCTGTGGAGTCTTAGTATAGCCAATTCCTAAGGCATTGGTGAAATGAGAATGTTGGTCTCTTGATGGAGGTGGAGGTCTATAGTGGATCTCGTCATTAGTGAAATTTCTTGGGTCCTTGACTATGAAAGAAGGATTCTCTGCTGATTTCCGGTAGTATAGGAAAAACATGGTCGCTTGGTGGTAATCGATGGTTTGCCATACTCTTTTTAGCTTTTCATTGTCATGAATAGATTCCTGCTTTTGTTTGCACAAATACCAGCAGGTCAATTGGTTAGTGATCATCATTGTTGATAGCCCAATCATGAATGATAAAAATGGCTTGTGAACAAACCTTTTCATAGGAGAAACCGGTAATGGTCGTCCACCAGCGGTGAACAGCGCTCCTGGTGGCACATTGGTAGAATTAGGCTTCCCGTAGTATTTGTTGTATGTTCCGGGAGTGAAAAATGCTAGTACCCCAGAAGTGTAGCCCACGAACGCAGTCTTCATGATCACCTGCTTCAAGTCCTCGCCAATTTGATTCCGCTCGGCCACGGTCAATTCCTTGTCAGCCTCATAGAAGTTGACGGCGGCCTCGAATTGCTGGGGCAGCAACTTCTGCTTTAATGGGTTGTTCTCTGACATGGTGGAAGAAGGAAAGTGGTTAGTTTTTATGCGGAGTTGCTGTGAAATTTTCCGATTCGGATCGAGACCTTTTTGACCTGCACAAGTCAAAAAACACTCAGAAATTCCATGGAAGTGAAAAGTCGAACTAAGTAGATGTTGATATATAAATGGTTAGCTCTTGACGATTTGCTGTGTCTTCAGTTGCATGTCATTTATCTTCTTCCTCATCCTGTTTTCTTCCACTCAGGGTATATGCGTACCTCTCCTCTACACTCAGTCGATATCAATATATTCTCTGCTCCTATATACATCTAAATTAAAATATTATCGCCTCTCTTAGATTCCCTCAATCTGAGCAATTGTTGCACCACTTCATCGAATGAAATCATGTCATTCTTACCCTGTTCTTCTTGAACATCTCTGTTTCTAACATTGACACCTTTCTCTTGTTGTTCTTGTTCTCCAACGATGAAAATGAAGTTATACTTGAACACTTGTCCATTTCTAACCTTCTTTTGTAAAGTGTTACCGGAAACATCGACATCAGCATAAAAGCCGTGCTTCTTACTCAATTGTTCCTGTAATGATTTAGCATAGTCAATGTATTTGACCCCAACTGGAACCACCAAGATTTGTCTTGGGGATAACCAGAATGGCCATTTACCCTTATAATGCTCGGTCAAAATAGCGGTCATTCTTTCCACAGATCCCAAAATAGCTCTATGAATCATTACCGGTCTTGAAACAGAGTTTTCCTTGGCATTGGTTTCTGCTTTGTATTCCAATTCGAAACGAGATGGTAATTGGAAATCTAATTGAATAGTAGCACATTGGAACCATCTCTTTAAAGCATCACTAATAACAATATCAATCTTAGGTCCATAGAAGGCCCCATCACCTGGGTTCAATTCCCATTTACCTTTACCTAAGAACTTGTTCAATGCACTTTCTAATTTGGCTTCGGCGTTATTCCAAGTTTCGATGTCACCCACAAACTTCTCTGGTCTGGTGGATAACTCCATCTTGAATTCAAATCCAAATAACCCATATAAGGTTTGTAAGAAATCGAAAACTCCTTCAATTTCCGTTTCAATTTGATCCTGAGTACAGAAAATATGAGCATCGTCTTGCTGGAAACGACGAACACGAGTTAATCCTGATAATGCTCCGGAAAATTCATTTCTATGAATAACCCCGAAATCAGCAACACGCCAAGGTAATTCACGGTATGATCTTTCACGAGACTTGAATAAAACACAGTGTCCAGGACAGTTCATTGGCTTCAAAGCGAAAGATTCCTTTTCGACTTCAAAAGAGAACATGTTCTCTTTATAATTGGCCCAATGACCCGAAGTTTCCCATAATTTGGTATTATACATGTTGGGAGTAATAACTTCATCATATCCTCTTTGTCTATATTCCGATCTTAACAAATCCACCAAGGTATTGTAGATTCTCGTACCGTGAGGTAACCAGAAAGCAGACCCAGGCGACATTTCATTGAAGTAGAACAATTCTTGTTCTTTACCAATCTTTCTATGATCTCTTTCGCTGGCTTCTTTCAAGAATTTCAAGTGTTCATCCATTAACTTCTTATCTGGGAAAGAAATACCATAAACTCTTTGTAATGAGTCGTTTGCAGCATCTCCCAAGAAGTAAGAGGAAGAGTTCTTCAATACTTTGATGGCCTTAAGTCTACCAGTATGAGGAAGATGTGGTCCCATACATAAGTCAATTAATGGACCACATCTATACACAGTGGTGGTGGTACCATCAACAACTTTATCCAGGATAAACTTAACTTTATACTTATTGTAATGAAACATTTTCAACAAGTCTTCTTTAGTTAATTCTAATCTAACGAATTTTTGCTTCTCCTTAATGGCTTTGGTAGCGACTTTTTCGATGTTACCAAAATCAGCCTGGGTTACCGCACGGTTACCTCCGTCAATAGACATGTCATAGAAGAACCCGTCTTCAGTTGGAGGACCATAAGATAAATGACAACCAAAATGACACTCACAAGCTTCACCTAAAATATGGGCAGAAGAGTGCCAAAATACCTGTTTACCTTCAGGATGATCGAAGTCCAAGAACTCCAAGTTAACGTGAGACTCCAAAGGTCTGTCTAAATCCCATAAAGTACCATTGGTTTTGGCAACCACTTGTCTTTCGGCAAAAGATTTACCAATTTCAAGAGCGATGGACATTGGAGTGGTTTCATAGGAGGTACCAACTTTGACGTTGCCATCTTTCAACGTGATGTTGATTGGAACTCTTTCTCTAGAAGCAACATCAGCGTCATATTTGGCTTTTAACTCGTCAAATAATTCAATTCTTGATGCAATAAACTCTGGTTGAGGGTCTAAGAGAAGTGGGTTGGAAGGGATCTTCTTATCCTTCTTTTCCTTCTTCTCCTTCTTATTGACGTCTTTCTTGTTGTCGATAGATAAATCTTCTACCTGTTTTGCAACTTCTGCTGACATGGTTGTTTATTGGGTTTCGAATGAATAATGTGTCTATGACTCGATTTTTTTCCGAACACTCTTCGAAATTTTCGCTGTCTGCGAGTTTCCAACTTCAGACAAATAGAATAATGTCGCACTCTTATAGTACGGACGTCGTGTCGTCACTTGGCATCTTTAAGCCCGTAGTCTCAATTAAGATCTGATCTACATTGATTGGATGCTCTTATCTTGAGTACTTTCCAATATCTTTGCAATACTTCTCTGCTAGTCCTCTTCAGTTGGTCATCTGAGCTAGCTGGTGCACTAATTTTCGCTGCTGGATGCAAAAAGAGCTGATTTCTTTCTGATCTCACATAAAGGCAGGGTGATTGTCATTTGGAGCTCTTTGACTGAAGACAGTTGAAAATAGCTTTTTCAATATATTTTAGTGCAACGTAGATTGAGTTTTAATGATACTATGACTTTGAGTATTTCAACAAATGCAGCGCCAAAACGTCCTACATAACTCCGCATAAGCCTAATGGAACTCTTTAATCATTTAAGACTTTGAAAAATGTCCGATATCTCCCTAAACCAATACAGGCAAAACTCAGACAGGTGTTAGAGTCCTTTCACTGGAACCTTTGAAAAAGTGCGACATTTCTGTTTATTGTCATTTTTTGCGTCCTTTCTCAGCATGTTTAGAACTCATACTATGACATCATGATCACACCTCCCACTTCAACCAATGGTGAGGTCGGAGATCAAATTAATGAATTGAGACGGTTGTTTAGAGACAATGAGACGGCTTTGGAGAAAAAGCAAGATAATTTGGTGGTAATATCGCAAAAACTACGAGAGTTAGGTGCTAGAAACTATGACTCTGAGTTCAGGTTACTACAGGGCCAATTGAGTGAATTGCTAAGTGTGATCGATCATGAGCATTCTTTCAGAGGCTCTGAGTGGGATGGAGAAGCATGGAGATCTGAATTTAGTGATTTGAAGAATATGGCTCTAGAGTTGGTTGAGGTTTTGCCTGAGAATGAAACGGTAAATAGTAGATGGGAGGAGTTGATGAGGGTGATCGAACGTGGACAGTACGGTCACACGGGAACTTCCAGTTAGTAATAAGGCAAGAGGACCCATCGGAGTCGTAGGGAGGTAATACTAGGCCATATCTTTACTTTACAAAAAAAGCTCCAGGCTGACTCACACTAAATTTCGACCTAGAGGAAAAGTTGACCCACGCTGTCTCTAAATAAAAGGCTTAATGTTTGCTTAGGAGTACTCCGGTCTAACTATTCACTAAATAAACTCTTACCTTTAACGATCATCGAAGGTAAATATCGAATTCATTGAGCCATTTAGTCTACTCATTTTGCTTGAAAACTGAAATTTTCCAATTTCAGAATCCCAGTCTTACAGGAGAGCAGTCTATGGCCATAGGGTAAGGGTTTATCTGCGGTCCACAAACAATGGCTCATCTCCATTCATGGCACAATATATCTTATCCCTCTGGCTGCTAAGCACAGTATTCGTGTTATTCAGTTGTTATAGTCGGTATTCGATCATAAGTGTTAGCTCTACACTTCGTCTTTTTAGTCGTAGGATTTATTTCATATATACAAGACAGCTTCAACTATAGGTTCTTTGGTGCTAATGACACGATTTTATTGTACTCCAACTCCCTCAACTCTTTGGCAACCACTGATGAAATTCTAGTACCCAATGGATCACCATTCTTATTGATTAAAACACAAGCATTGTCGTCAAATCTCACCACAGTACCATCAGGCCTTCTGAATGGTGCCTTGGTTCTCACAACTATAGCACGACATATATCTCTTCTTTTAACTCTATTATTGGCGGACTGTCCAGTGATTTCGGCATTTAATGGTCTGGCTTGTTTGACAACCACCGTTATCTCATCACCAACTTTGGCAAAGTTTTTGGGCTTATGACGAAGCACCTTAATACACTCCACAACCTGAGCACCAGTGTTATCTATAACATTAAGTAATGTCTTTAAGTAGATCATGCCTGGTAGTGTTGGACCTGAATAGTAAATGAAAAATTTCACTGAAAAAAGTTTGTGCTGTAATAAACATCCGTACATTTGGGCCATAAATACATCCGTACATCTGATTCACATCTATATTCGAGTAAGTTTTAGCTACTCTAGGTTCTACCTATTGACGTGTGAGCAAGTGATTGGGTTTTGTTGGACCCCCTAGCGATCTTCATTTCTCCTTGACATGAATTCTCTTCTGTTTGTCCTCCGTTTTTGTTTTCTGTCTTCCATACCTCACACGCTCCCTCATCTCATTCAAATCCCAAACCAGTTCAAACTGTGTTCTATAGCCGTCATCTTTACCACGATAGCAGGCATATCTCAAGACTTTTTAAATAATCATCACACCTATTCTTGTATGTGTCTTTCTCTCTCGGACAATATCTGATATCATTGTCCTGTATATAGTGAACTTTTCACTTCTGGTCCAGATTCCTCCATCTCCTTTACCCACATGAGTCGAAGCCTTCTTACAAGGTTTAGAAGTGGATCTATACACTTTGGAGTACCTCATATCCGGTTACTGCTGTTTTCTAGGTCTGATAGCCTTTCAATATGGCCCAAAAGCCTCTTTCTGCATTTCTCAAGACCTCAAAACTTTTCACGACAATTTGCAAGACCACTAACAAAAATCACCAATTGGAATGAATCAGAAATGGTAGTGGACAGAAAGTCACAATTCCAAGGCCGACATGTGGACTTGCAGTTCAGTGACGACATTCCGGACATCCTAAGCCAGTTCCTTAAGGATCATAAGGCAATTGCAAAGAACTCTAGTCATCCTCATATCATCGCTTGGCGAACAGGGGAGTTAGGTGCTGATGGAAACTACAAAAATATAAAACAAGGTTACAAGGATAACGGAGAAAAGGCTGCTGGGTCAAAGATCCTCGACCAGGTGCTTGTAAAGTACAATTTGGTGAATGTTTTGGTCATTGTTACTCGGTGGTACGGCGGACAGCCAATTGGCTCCCTGAGATATCGGCACATAGTGAATTGCTCCTTTAACTCTCTACGAAAGGGTAAAAAGATTCGGTAAAGACGTTTTCGTCTTGTTACGTTCGCTTACCTTGCCTTTTCTGTCAAATTTTGATTGTGTCACGTGATGCCCACTAATAAAGAATTTTTCACTCACACTTGACTCTGGACCCCAATTACCACTACTTCTTCACAGCATGTTTGGGCTCAGAAGATTCGTTCCGTATTCGAGGAGCTGGGTGAAGCCAGCTGCGAATCGCTACTTGTCCACAGTTCCGTTGACCGCAGAAACTTATAGCAATAAGGTGCAACGTGATCGAAAGTACAAGAAATTAGATGATAACGACTTAAATCACTTTAGATCCATTTTGAATGATGCAAACCACTTGGTCACCGGTGAAGAAGACTTGGAGTTTTACAATGAGGATTGGATGAGAAAGTACAGGGGCCAGTCACAATTGGTGTTGAAACCAAAAACCACGGAACAGGTTTCCAAGATCTTGAAATATTGTAATGACCAGAAATTAGCCGTGGTTCCTCAGGGTGGTAACACTGGTTTGGTGGGAGGTTCGAATCCTGTGTTTGACGAGATTATTCTCAGCATTGCTAACATCAATAAAATCAGGTCCTTCGATAATACCAGTGGGATTTTAAAGTGTGACGCAGGGTTGATCTTGGAAAATGCTGATAACTTTCTCGCTGAAAATGGGTACATTTTCCCATTAGATTTGGGGGCTAAAGGCTCTTGTCATGTAGGTGGTAATGTTGCTACCAACGCCGGTGGTTTAAGATTGTTAAGATACGGCTCATTACATGGTAGTGTTCTTGGTTTAGAAGTGGTGTTACCTGATGGAACTATCTACAACTCTATGGACTCATTAAGAAAAGACAATACCGGATATGACTTAAAACAATTATTTATTGGTTCTGAAGGAACTTTAGGGGTTATTACTGGGGTTTCTATTCTTTGTCCTGCTAGGCCAGTTGCATCCAATGTGGCCTTCTTAGCGGTCTCCTCTTATGAAGCAGTTCAGGAAGTATTCAAAGGTGCCCGTAGAGAATTATCAGAGATTTTATCTGCTTTCGAATTCATGGACGGTAAATCACAAACCTTGACTAAGCGTTACTTGGGAATCGACCATCCAATAGAAAGTGGTGAATACCCATTCTACGTATTAATTGAAACTAGTGGTTCTAACAAAGAACATGATGACGAAAAATTAGAGACTTTCTTGGGAAATTTCATGGAAGAAGGTATTATTGACGATGGTATCATTGCTCAAGATGAGACTCAATTGAAAAACTTGTGGTCTTGGAGAGAATCGATCCCTGAAGCATCTACTCATGCCGGAGGGGTTTACAAGTACGACGTTTCCATTCCTTTGAATGAATTATATGGATTGGTTGATGCTGCCAGTGAACGATTGAAATCTCATGGCTTAGTCGATATAGATGATGCCTCTAAACCAGTGGTGGAAGCCATTGGATATGGCCATATTGGTGATGGTAACTTGCACTTGAACGTATGCGTTCGTGAGTACTCTAAAGACATTGAAAGTGTGTTGGAACCATTTGTCTACGAATGGATTCAATCTAAGAAGGGTTCTATTTCGGCCGAGCATGGGTTGGGATTCCAAAAGAAGAATTATATTGGATACTCCAAGAGTGACATTGAAATTAAGTTAATGAAGGATATTAAGAGCCATTATGATCCAAACGGGATCTTGAACCCTTACAAGTATATATAATTTTTGTGATAATTATCATTACGTTTTTCTCTGTATGTATAGTGTGTCTCTAAATTGTATCTATTTATTCAACTATAATTTGGAATCTTCGGCTCTAATCAAAGATCCTTCTTCGTACAACTTATCAAAAGTTTCACTGAAGAATTTCGAGGCAATTGCTCTCTTAATCTTCAAGGTTGGAGTGATAACATTATCATCCAATTTCAATGGTTCAATGTCAAGGTAAATATTGTGAACTTTTTCGATACCTCCTAAAGAAGTAGCAGCTTCGTTCATTCCGAACAAGAACGTCTTTTTGATTTCGTAATCGTTCAATACCTTGATCAAATCCTTGTCTTCAGCAATTTCGTCCTTGCTGACTTTGAATTTTTGCAATAACCATGGAACAACGCTTTCACGTTCAACCCCGATGATAGCAACAAGGAAAGTCTTTAATGAATCTCCATGAGCATAACATTGTTGAACCAACGGGAAAGCTGATAAATAAGTGTTTTCGACTTTTTCTGGAGTGATGTATTCTCCTTGAGCCAATTTGAAAAAGTTCTTGACTCTGTCGATGATATAAAGACGACCATTAGTCTGATCAATTTTGGCAATGTCTCCAGTGTGGAACCAGCCCTCGCTATCAAGAGCTTTGGCAGTTTCTTCAGGGTTTTTATAATATTCCTTGAAGATTTGTGGACCTCTAATTAACAATTCACCACGAGGACCTTCGGCATCGGTAGCATAATAGTTCATCTCTGGGATTTCTCTCAATCTCATTTCAGTAGTAACAGAAATGGCCCCACATGAACCGGGGTTGGCTTCATATTGTTGAGAAGCACAAATACCAGCAAACGATTCGGTTAATCCATAACCTTGACTCATACCCGCATTCAAAGCAGACTTAACGAATTTGACGGTTTCTGGACTGATTGGAGCAGAGCCAGTGGTGAAACCAATAAGGTTCTCCATACCAATCTTTTTACGTAATAAACCAATTACTCTATCATAAACAATATGTCTACCTTCTTCACCATCAGCCTTAGATTGCAAAGCCATTTTAGTAGTAATGGCTTTGGTGAAGATTTTTTGTAAAAGGGGTTTTTCCGTGTTGTTAATTGTTTGTGCTTTAATGGCGGCTTCCAATTTAGTATAAACTCTAGGAACCAACGAAAGTATATGAGGTTTTAAAGCCTTCACATCATCCAATAAAGTTAACGGAGAGTTAGATTGTGGGAATCCAATACCTGCACCTTGACTCATGGCAAACATAAAACTCATTCTTTCGTAAATATGGGCCAAAGGTAAGAAACAGTAAACTCTAGCATTGTTTCTCACCTTGGTCATTGTAGTACAAAATACTATGGAGGCCACGGCATTTCTATGAGTTAACACCACACCCTTTGGATTGGCTCCAGTAGTACCAGAAGTGAACGAGATGGTATAAATGGAAGAAGGTTCCGGAGCAATTGGTGGCAAAGGATAAATTTTTCCGAGTTGTTCTACTTGGTGGAAATCAAATAAGTTGATCTTGTTAGCTTTGGAACGATCAAGTAATGTTTGATCCAAAGAGCTGGAGGTATAGTTCAAAGGATCCATTGAAACAATAGCAATCAAATTAGCCAAATCTTCCGGGAATTGTTCCTTCAAAGAGATGATTTTTTCAACGTTATCTTTGGAACAAACAACCACAGGACTCTGAGTAAGATTCAAGATATAACGAGAAGTATCGGGACCCAAAGTATCGTATAAAGCGGAGTTGACCACGGAGTATTTGACACAAGCCAAATCGGTGATAACCCATTCTGGACGATTATGAGAAAAGATCGAAACAATAAATGAATCCAAATTGTTTTCGGACGATTTCATACTTAAGTGACTATCAATCTTTCTATGAGCTTCGCTATCGGTTTTGTAAGGATTGTTAAGCAAGATGAAAAAAAGCCCAGCACCAAAATTCTTGACTCTTTCCTCGGCTTCACTATAAGTCTGCCATTGATAATCGCCAATAGTTCCATCCAAATTACGGGCTCTGGAACCAAGACAAGGATCCTTGCCGTAGTTGTCATAATCGTATTGGACCAAACGCGACAAGGTGTTCAAGCTTGGATGAGGAACATCAAGTAATTTATCGGGGCTGTAGATGTTTCTATACACGGCAGAGAACCCATCTTCCTTGGTGTTTGGTAATGGCACGGAGGAGCTGACGTCTTTTGGATCTATAGGTATCAAAGTCGAAATTAACGACCGAATCTGCGAGGATGGCTCAGAAATCAAAGCGTTTGACGACATAATAGACGCTGTTGTGGAGGAGAGGAAAAAAAAAAAAAAAATTTCCAAGCGTGGTTAGGAATTTTCATCTTTTATATATAGCGCCTGAACCTCGGGAATTTTTTTTGTGGGGTATGATAGTGGGAAATTGAGAGCTCGTTTTCTCCCCCTTTTCAACGTTTTTATCCTCTCCAGCTATTGGCCCGACGATGGAATATAGATCCGTAGCTACGTTGACCCTTGGTCCATAGCACGATTCCCGGTCTGGTGCTTCTTAACTAGGGCTTCCCCCCATGCTGTATCACTGCTGCTGTCTGAGAGCGAAGAGGGCGGAATCATTCTGCCTGATACCGAATTTAACCGAACTCCGAAATCACGCCCGTACACCAAATTATTAGTTTACCTCGCCGTTTCCTCGGTGTTCTCGGCGTAGGGCTAGGACTGATCTCCGAGCAGCAGGGAGTCCCTTTAGACCGTCAAACACAAAATGTTCTTGACGAACGACATCAAACAGAGTAGCGGCCCCCATGGAAATAAGGTCCCACTGTGGGGGAAGTGGGACAAGGAGATAGGAATGAGGAGGGGTACGGGAAATGTACTGAATTGACACATGCAGGGAGGTGCAGTGAGGTGTACGGATTCACAGGCTGCGAAAAGCAACCGTAGCTGATTGACACTGAAATGTGACATCTGACATTGGCCGTCTGACATCTGACAATGCTAGGCTTCTTCGGAATTTAGAAGTCTATATTGGAGACTGCACGTCGCTTTGGGAAGGTATCTTCGGAAGTTAGAAGTCTATACTGGAGGTTGCACGTCTGTATAAATCAGAAGTTAGAAGTCTAAATCCGACCTTGCACGTCTGTTTGGACGTTTCTATTTACGTTTAAATCTGACACTGGAAGTCTATGTCGGATATCGGACATGGGACATCTATTTCCGACATTACATTTCTTTTGGAGGACTACACATTGATGATAGTATATACGTGTATTTGATCTATTACCGCCGGTTTGTTATTAAAAGAATGTATGAGTTAATGGGAATTTTGGAGGAGAACTAAATAGCATATGAATCGTAAAGTGCTGAGGAATCCAAAAGTTATAGGTGTCAACTTCGAATTAATCAGTCTAATGTAACTTCAGTTTTTTGAAGTGGTGAATTTTGTAGTACTTTGATAAGCAGAATTCAAAAATTATAGGTGTCAATTTTGAATTAAGCATATAAGAGGAGTTCTAGGTATGAAGCAAGATTCAGGAATTGAAGGTATCAGGTATGAGCCAGCTTTAAAGCAATGGAAAAATATTAATCACTCCATAATTATGTTTTTTAAACTTTTCCGTGGTCTATTATTCCATTCAATTTCAAGTTTTTGGATAATTGTTTATAAATCTCGTACTCTTGTTGGAAGCTTTGGTAACAGTGGAAGTAGCTATCTTTGATGTAGAACCATTTGTTGATGGGCCAGCCTAATACCCAATCAATGAACCCGACATCTCTCAAAATCGAGGTGATTACAAAGTAAATTAATCCTAATAGAGCACCAAACATTACTCCCACCAACACCTGTTGGTAAGTGTGGTATAATAAGTATACTCTGGAGAAACACACGAGGGTCCCCACGGTAACCAAAATGGCGGCAGAGATCATTTTTTCAAAGTCTCCGAAATTTTGCATTTTAAACAAAATGATGCAAATGAAGTAGCCACAGAAGAATCCCATGAATTGAGAATGTGCTGATGGCATCCCGTAGGTTAAACTGTAGGAGCCGGTACCGAAATCCTTATGGAATTCAGGTCTTGGTTGTTTTATAATTTTCTTCAATATTTTATTCAATACTTCACTTACTAAGTGACCTCCAACCACAATGACGGGTTCGATTTCCCGACTCAATAAGAACCAGGAAGTATAGAAGACCATAGTATATATGGGTAATAATGAGAAATGAACTGAAAGTATGGATATCAAATCCTTGGGGTCATACATAATGTATGTATGACTGAAGGGTATTGGGTTATATTTAACATCAGAAGGGTAATAAGTTGGCATGTTGCAGATATTTTGATGAGTAAAGAAAGAATTTGATCTTGAATCAAGGGTGTTTTTGATTCTTTATATATAAATGTGTTTGTTTAGACAATGAGTGAAATATCAATAGGAATCTAGATTGAAATACGAATTAAACTTTTGAGGACTTCACACCATTCATGACGGAAAATAAGTTATGGATGTAAGAAAATAATCCAAATAAAGACCGGCAAAATGCAAACTTTACCTTTGTTTAGGTATATTTTCAACTCCAAGGGCCTAAATCAATAGGTTTCGATGCAGACACTGGTAAAAAATTTCAAGGAATTTGGTTAAAAATATCGTTTTTGTCGCGTTATTAGGCTAAATTATAGGCAAAAATATTACTCTAAACAATAAAAACAATCAAACTTACCGTATTCTGTCAGTGTCGATGGCTCGGCGGGTGTGCTATTTTGCAAAAAGAAGTAATATGTTTTTTTTTTACACCTTTTGAGGTGCTAATTTCGCGTTTTTTTTTTTTTCTTAGCCGTCTGAAATTGGCTTTTAGGGTTGAGTGAGGTGATCTACGATGAGGTTTAATGATTTACATGAACCTTCCCATCGATGACTTCTAAGTATGTATGTATATGTATGTAATATAGAAACCCTTTCCCACTGTAATAGAGCCAATGGGTGGCTACTGGTGTCCTTAATTGCTCCTAGGTCATCAATGGGCCAAGTGCATGGCTCAAGTAGTTGTAAACCACCACCCAGCACAACTCCCCATACACGGCCAATGGCCTATGCCGAAATCACCTTTCACCCTTCACCTGAGGTCGTTCTCGCTTTACTGTTAACATGCATAGGAACCCCTGTCTCCTTGTTTTAGCCCTCAAAATGGCTTGACATCTGGTGTATTTTTTCCCAATGCGGCAGGTGGATATGCTAAATGCGGACTATTTTCGTGTCTGAAGAAAAATTATTTGCATCTATTGTTGCAATCGAAGAATTATACTTGATTGAGTTTAATTAGGAGAAGATCGCCAATCCGATCCTTTTCTGTCAATTGTAGTCAAAAGAATCAGGAGACTATTGTCACCGATTAAGTTAATTAGGTGAAATCGCATCATTGAGGTACAATAAACCTGATCCAAGTTTATACTTGATTTGGGCAATTAATCAGCTAATTACACTCCTTTGGTATTTGATTCAGTATTCTCAGTATTGTGCCATGTCCAGACTACTCTGTATTATTAGTATTGTGCCATATCAAGACCACTTTTGAAGGTACGTGACAGCGTAGAGTCACCCAGATGACAATGAGTTCGTGTTTACGGTTGATCTGGCAATTAATTGTTGTAGACTAACCACAGCACTGTCACCCTAATAACACGCAGTATACTGGGCTCGTGTTCATCATCGTGGCCTGTCGATTCGTATATTTCCTTTTACCTTATACTCATGTTCATTACTCTTGTCAGTGAACGGATTTTTCGCTTGATACCCGAAGTGCTTTTCCAAAGGTGAAAAAGGTGTCAATTTTTGGTGCTTATGCTTACGCCTTAAGTTGATCCTGCGTCCCTGATGCTCTACCGATCAGAGCCTAAAATGGGAAAATATAGGACGACAGCAGAACATTCCGTTGACGCAGATCCTTGCCTAGGACAGATCAATTATCTGTTTTCGGCCATTTCACATGCTTACCCTCTGGTTATCTGTTTCGTAGTATAATGAGCTACGCATAAAGAAATGAGAGTAATAGGACGGCAAGTGATAGGACGGCAAGTGATAGGACGGCAAGTGATGGGACGGCAAGTGATCATTCTTTGAGGCAGATTCCTGGACAGATCAATTGTCTGCTTTAGGCCATGTCACATGCTTACACTTTGGTTATCTGTTTCTAAGTATATTGATGAGCTATACATAGAGAAGTGAGAGTAAATAGAAATGACAAACTTTAGAGTTTATGAATGCTAGAGACATTAGAGGCGTGAGAAGTTGCAAATAATTAGGAATTAATAAATAAAAAGAGAATGAGAATGAACTGTTGAAATGTATGAGAAAACGAGATGAGAGCAGATGAGAGGATTATGAGAGGAGTGTGAGAGGAGTATGAGAGGAGTATGAGAGGAGTATGAGAGGAGTATGAGAGGAGTATGAGAGGAGTATGAGAATATGAATAAGATGAGAGTATGAGATGAGAGGAAAAAGAGATCATGATATTGGAGAAGAGTGTGAGATGAGATAGAAAAGAGGACATGAGAAAGAGATGAGAGGAAAAAGAGATTATGAGAATATGAAAATATGAGAGTATGAGAGAAGAGAGTATGAGAGAAGAGAGTATGAGAGTATGAGAGTGTGACATTATAGCATCATTATTTAAAATGAAGTTATAAATCCACATATTGACTTCATCGAAAAAACAACCCTAGGCATTAATTTGACGTTTTTGTTGGTCTCTAGCCCATCTAGCAGCATCTTTGGTGATCTCACTATTCAATGGATTACTTCTGGTCTTCTTAATAAACAAAGTAACCCATTCTTGGGAGTAGAATTGTTTAAATGTACCATTTGGATACATAGAAGCAATATCTCCTAGTAATCCCACCGCAGTTCTAGCTACTGATTCCACGTCAATTAATTCAGGTTCATTTTGGATTGCTTCAATCAATTGGAAAATATCTCCAATATATTTGTAAATAGCATCAGGGTTACCTTGTAATCCACTTACAATACCAACGTAAGCATCGAGCACTGATTCCTTAACTTTATTGAAGTAATCCAATGATTCATAACTTGAATCTTCGAGTTCAATCAATGCTGCTTGGTTGCAAATTTGCATGATAAAATCAGTGTAAGGTAAGAATTGAGAACCAATAGCAGTGGCAACATCACCAAAACACGATAATATACTTGGTCTCAATTCACGCTTCAAATGAACATTATTCAAATTAGTACCCAAAATGTTCATAAGATCATTTAAGTAAGGTTCAATATTATTTCCCAATGCTTGAGCCAAATCAGCTACCAATCCAATAGATGTTTCACAGGTTGGTGATTCAATATTGGTTAATGACTTAGTCAAGTATGGTAAGAATGCCGACATGTAAACATCAAATTTGACCCCAATGGCACTGGCTATTGAAGAAATGGCAATGAAGACGTCTTCTTCAATCAAGGAATTCGAATCTTGTGATTCCAACAACTTAAGGAAAATGGTCATTAAACCATCAGACGCCGATTCTACCTGGTTGTTTAATCTTCTGATAACACAAGTTAATAGAGATAATACGCTGATTTGCAATTCTTCCAAATTGGTCTTAGCATCAAGCGAAGAAACTTCCTTGGCAAATTCAATACTACCTTCTAATTTACCTAATGTATCAGTAGCAATTTCTTGAACAATAGGTAATGTATCTTTCCCGCTGTAAGTCACGAAGGAAGACAACGCCTCAAAGGCTGAAGTTCTGGAATTGAACTCATTATCTTTGCTGTTGGTGAGATGTAATAAAATTGGAATGATGGTTTCATAATATGGAGATAAAATGGTACTATCTGATTCTGGTCCATCACTACAGAACTGTTCTAAAATATTGATCAATGACCAACAACAGTTCACCGAAACTTTTGGATGGTCCTTTAATCCCGTGACAAGAGCCTCTAATAAATTTGTCAAAATTGAATTAATATCTTGGAATTCACGTAAATTTTCAATAATTCTACCCAAACACCAGGCAACTGTTTCTTTCACTTGTAAGGATTCGTCACCAATCAATAACAAAATAGGGGATAATGCTTCACCAATGAAGTTTTGGGCGTGTTCTGGGTCGATTCCTTCTAAAATAGATCCGAAAGCCATCACTGCGGCCTCACGATGTCTCCAATCTTCACTACTGATATTTGAGGCTACAAAATGAATTGTTGGATCAACCACGTAAATCCCAGTAGTTTGGGCAAACAATTGCAAACAGGAACCGGCAGCCATAGCAACCGACCAATCATCATCTTCGGGGTCTTCATTTTGTTTGGTTAATAGAGTGAGTAAAGTGGGTAATACGTCAGATGTAGCAACGATGCTGAAATTATAGGAGAGTAATTCTTGGTCATCAGGTAAATTTCTTGCTTGCAATTCATGTCTTTGAGTAGCAATGTCCAATTCTTCTTCGCAAACGGTAGACCAGAATTCAATAGCCATACAAGCAACTTTTTCATCTGGACTTTGCATACCCGATAAAGTTAATCCGTATAATGCCTTCTCCATATAAACAGACATGTAGCGGTAATATAATTGCATGATTCTTGCCAAACAACCGAACGCAGCTGCTTGAAGTTCGTTGTTATCAGCTTGAGTTGCCTCGCAAACGACTTGCATAATATAATTTCTTTCTCCATCCTTTTCAAAATTCAATTTAACAAACTCCAACGAATCGACTAAAGAATTCAACGAGGTCAATCTAATTAAATCTGAAGGTTCACTAGATTGAGCACCTTGGATTAAGGCGACTAAAATACCACTTGATTGTGCTAAGATTTGAGGATTATTTGGATCAGAACTTTCACAAATATAACCAATTGTTAATAAACATGTTCTTTTGACATTCACTGGGTTTTCCACTTTGGTATGTTCAACAATGGTAGGAATCAATTCTGGCCATTCGCCTCGAGGCAATTCGATGATAGCTATGGCAGCCACTAGTTGAGAAATAGCATTGGAAATACTAGGATCATCACTCAATAAGCATTTTAGACAGCTTTGTTTGATTTTTATTTTGGTTTGTGAGTCTGTTGAAATCCATCGTTGTTGCTGTTGAGAACGAGTCCTGAGATCTTTGGAAGTTAATTGATTTTTTAATCCTAAACCTGCTAACATTCTAACTTCTGATTTGTTTTGTTCATTCACCAATGCTTCAACCAAACACTCAACATAGCCTACGAAGTTAGAAGAAGCGGCTGCCTCTAATTGGCGTTCGGCTTCGGCTCTTTTGCTTGGATCGGGATGTAATAACGCCGCCTCTAATACTTGATTAATATTCTCCATATTGATTTTGGACTATCTATTGAAAGGTATTTTTGAAGAAAAAAGTAAGGGGGGAGACTGAACGAATGAATGGAATAGAGTCTGCTCTTCGGCACCGCAATCAATGAAAATGGCAATAAAAACTAATAACACGTGATCTTTTCACTTCCAGTAACGCTTTCGACCGTCGATTGTCCTGCAAATACACTTGTGGGACGTGATTCGTAGTTCAAAATTAAAAAAAAGAACTGACAGATTGATAAAAATCACAGATATTCTGGAACGAAACGAAAACGCAGTGGTTTTTTTTTTTTGAAGGTCTGTGATTTTCGGTATCTTTTTCTGTTGTTTTTTCTGGGTAATTCTTTGAGGTGTACGGATGTTAATATCGCTGGAGTTACCCGGCTGGCCCTGAATATTACGGGGAGTAAGAAGAGCAGCAGCGGGATATCAGAAGCCGTGGAAGCCGGGTTGTTGATAAGATTCTTGACTGGTAATGAGTTTCTATACAAGAGGAAGAGGTTGATAAGCCAATGGTTTTAGATTGTGTAGATATGCCACACTCTGATCTTTACTTAACATCCGTACACCATTTACTAGCTAAGTATAGAAACTATGGACGGAAAGCCTCTACAGTTTACTATAGATTGAAGTGATTCGTGTTACTATGGCTACCGTTCGGTCATTTCTACTTGCCTTGATCTATTAAGTCCTATTTTTCTTGCACAATTGAGTTCAAGTCAGTGAGAGTTTCATCCTTCTTCATCATCGAGCTTCTAGCACTTAATGGTACTTCTTCTATTTCGTCTTCCATGCTCACGTCAGGATTTTGATTGATACTCAGTTTTCTTAACCTTTCAGCTTCTAATTGGGCCATCAATAACTTCTCCTTGGCCTTTAATGCTGCTGCTCTTTGTTCCAATAATGCTGCTCTGTTAGCCAATTCTTTAGCACTAGCCATCTCTAATTCTTCTAATTTTTGTTGTTTTTCAAGTATTCTTTCATGTCTGAGCACATATGGAACGGTTTCACTAATTTGTCTCAATTGATTGCGTTGAGGAGCAATTGATAACCGTTTGAATGCCGAATTGTTGGTATTCAAATTGTTTCTGGCATTAGAAGATAATGATGTAGAACTGTTGTTGTCCAAGGAAATAGTCGAGCTGGATGAACGGAGTGAATAATTATCTTTACCTTTTGGAGCAATGATATTAGATTCATCATGGTCATCCAATAACATCGACGTAGACTTAGTAACAGAAACATCAGCATCCCCTGTAGTAGTAGAATCATCGTCAGTACCATTGGAGCTAGTCCATTGAGCCAAATTCGACAAGGAAGGGATAGCAGATTGTTCTTTATTAAGATACCCATTACCATTTCCTTGTTGTTCGACGGAATCGTGGAATTCTCCATCTTCAAATTCATCCTCATCACCAACTTTACCAGTGACTTTTGTTAATCTTTCGGTTCTATATGTCTCATATAAGAAATCATGAGTCAAATCTTTTAAATCTTGCAAATGAGATCCTAAAATAACCGATTTTAATACTGGGAAATCACTATACTTAGCATCATTGATATCAACCAATCCCCACGGATATTGTCTACCTTTAACTAACTTAGTTTCTCCACTCTTCACATCTTTAACTTCAAAAGTATCTTCGGATGATATTATAGCAAACGGTTGTAATTTTGATAAGAATTTACATTCTTGAATTAACTCTTGATCTTCATTTTCATCATAGTCATCTAAGTAACTGTCAAATTGAAAAATTGGAACATTAAATTTTTCAATATCTTTACGAATTTGTCTTTTGAATTGCTTTAATTCTGATTCGGTAAAAGAATCAGCTTTTCCAATCACTGGAATGATGTTAACGTATTTGGATAACTTCTTTATGCAGTTTATATCCAATTCTCTTAACCCATGGCCGGTGGGAGTAATAAAGTACAATAAGACATGGACTCGGGTATCGACAAAACGAGGATTTCTCTTGATTCTGGTTTCCTCTGATAAAACCAAATCGAATTGTTGTTTCAAGTAATTTTCAATCTCAGTGAAACATATTTCATTATTCAAATTTTCTCCAAAGCCTGGCGTGTCAATGATATTCAATAAGAGCTTGACGTTATCATCATCCACCATTTCGATCTTCGTCTCAGTTAATGCTATACCTGGCTCTTCGTTGGCAGTGACTGGGTTGAAGTCGTTTCTGGTTAAAATAGCGGTTGAAGGTAAAGCTACCGATTTGGCTGAGGTAAAAGTTAGGGTTTGAGTATCACCAACAGCTGAATTGGTAGATTCAAAACGATGAGACATTACTTTTCGGTTCAAAAGTGAATTGATGAAGGTAGTTTTGCCAGTCCCCAGTTCACCTACTACCATAAATGTGAATTTGATACCTTTTTTGGCGTCTTTTCTGTAGTTGATCATAGGAGACTGGTTTGCAAATGAAGGAGACTCGTAAGAGTACAGTCCATCTATGATATCAGTCATTGTATGGAACGTGGACGTGTCGGTGTGTAGGTCTATGAAAGACAGTAATTGATAGCGTGAATAAACCTCTTGAAATTAATCAATTCTGTGAGACGTGCAATTCTCTACCAGTGTGTGGATACAGTTAAGTATATAAACTGGCGGTGATTCTGGGTGTTCAGCGTTTAAACCTAAAATATATTTATTTGTTGGTTGAATCAAAACAAAATGTGAGGAACGAAAATATTTAAGCGAAAAAAAAATGGACGGGTCGAGATTAGGCAGCCCTGGCATTAGGTGTATGGGTGTGTATGTTTTGGTGCATGGGTGTCGTACGATAATATGTTCGAGTGGTAAAGATGTAAAATCTGGGGTAGAGTTGCTGCGTCGTCTTCATTACTTTTCTTTATGATTCGAAATACGGTTAAAACTCTCTCGTCCAAGGCTGCTGCTCAGTTGGACCAGGAACTCATGTCGACAGGAGCATTTTCCATTGACCAACTCATGGAATTGGCAGGTTTAGCGGTTGCCAAAGCAGTTTATCACGAATATCCCCTATCTGCTCGAACAGTTTCAAGTCCTAACAAAGTGTTGGTGATGGTAGGACCCGGTAATAATGGAGGTGATGGCTTGGTTGCTGCCAGACACTTGAAGCTTTGGGGAAATCACGAGCCTATCATCTATTACCCTAAGAAGTCGACGAAGAATCAACTTTATATGAATTTATCAAACCAATTGAAGGATTTAGATGTAGCTGAAATCAATGACTTTGAAGAAATTAAGCCTTTACTTACGTCAAACACCGTAAAAGTTATTATTGACTCCCTATTCGGATTCTCTTTCAAACCGCCAATAAGATATCCTTTTGATGAGATCCTCAAGTACTTGGCAGAAAATAATGACAAAATTGCTCCTATAGTGTCGGTTGATATTCCCTCTGGTTGGGATGTAGATGAGGGTCCTGTGGATGTAGACATAAACCCTAAGGTGTTAGTCAGCTTGACAGCACCCAAACCTTGTGCTACATTTTTCAATAAAGAAGATAAAGTTCATTACCTTGGCGGAAGGTTTATCAATGATAAAATAGCCAAGAAGTACGACATAGACGCTTTAATGGGGTTGTATAAAAATGATGATCTCATCGTTAAGTTGTGATCCTTGTTCTGTTCACTTAGAAGTTTAGTCCATAGATTGGTCTATATATGACTTTAGTTCGTGGGTTGGTCTATATGATATGAATATGATATAATGCTGTGTAAATGCTATTCTGACTATTTTCCTCTTCTCTGCTTTTATGAGAAAAATCTCTGGAATCGATTTTTCCTGTCACTTCCCACAGGTTTCTTCTCCTTATGAGCCTTGAGGTTGTTCATGATCTGCTCCTTGTTCCGGTTCACGAAAGAAGTTAAAATAATTTCGTTCGAGTGGTTATTGTTCATACCTAAACTCGATTGATTGATGTTCATGCTTACAGGACGACTTTGTTCTGTTTTGGCCCGAGGTGGATAATACATGGAGATTGCTCTTGGCTGCTTTTCATGATCAGTAGTCCTAGCTCTGTGGCCGTAGTAGCTGGAGTGTCGAGCCTTCCTGTCAGGAGCGGGATACTTGGAAAATTCATAATCTTTTCCAGAGTCGAAGCAATACTTAAATGGCTGCAGGAGAGCTATTTTCTTGATCTCTTGTTTGGCCTCATGGAGTGTCGTGGCAGTAGTTTTCACCGACAACGCACTGTAAGTGGAAAACCTGTTTTGGTTTTTGACTTTTGCCTTGTCTCTCACCCGGGGCATGACAATTGGCTGGGTTGGATTTGGCAGCTTTTTTGGAGCTGGTGGTTTTTCTATGGGATGTATAGGAGTTGGTTCCTTTCTGGCAATTGGTTTTTCACGTTTCGAAACCAATGTCTCTTCTAAGGGAAGGATCTTGCTTGGTTCTGGCGATTTGATCTCAGGGCTTTTTTTGGGTGCAAAATTTAGAGGTTTGGTGACATAATCACTTTCGTTATATGGAACAGTGTGCGCAGGAGGGATGGGAAGTGGTTTGTCTTCATCTCTCTGGGATATAAATGCTGGTGCACTAGTGCATCTCTGGCTGACGTGGGAAGGGGTGGAGTCGTTGCTGAAAAGACTATCCTCGTAGAAACTGGACAGTTCAGAGCTTACCTCGGCCCTCAGGTCGATGTCGACATACGAAACTGTCAATATGGAACTGGTGGTGGAAGAGATAGCGTCGTAGGATTGGATCACGTCAATAATAGGGCGATACAGAGGCAAAGACGATGAAATGGTATTCAAGCTGTAATCGGCAGGAATAGTGTCAAGTTCTACGCTATCGATGCAGCTCAGACCGGAAGAGGGTCTGGAAATAGGAGGAAGGTCCTTGTATCGGGCCAACGAAATAGGATTTGCAAGCGACTTGGAGGTGTCAACTCTTGCAGGTGCAAGTGCCTTGGAGGTGTCAATTCTTGAAGGTGCTAGTGTCTTGTAAGTGTCAACTCTCGCAGGTGCAAGCGTCTTGTAGGTGACAGGTGAGGCTGCCTTTTGCGTTGCTATCTTTCCTATAGGCATGCTACTTACTCTCTTGTCCCGGCCATGAACTAGTAGTCGGCTTGATCTTGATTTCTTCGTCACTAGCGGAAGAACTGCACTCAAATCCTCCATATGGTGGGTCCCGGGATGAAAACTATTTATGGCATGGGTCATGTCAAGCCCAAGGATGTCTGCTGGCACCGGTATAGGCCCATCAGTGGAAGCTAACCTCTGCTTCTGGTTCATTTTCTTCATCCTTTCTAAAGGTCTGGTCTCCTAGTAATGTGCGAAATCGGGACAGTACCCAGTTTTTATAATCTAGTCTCCGCCCCACTGTGGGCTGGCTGGATAGTCTCCATTTTTGGCACCCAGAATTGCCTGCACACGGATGACGTTTTTTGTATTTTTTTTGTATTTTTTATTTTTTCGCTGCTGCTATTTTTACGAAATGGCTGGTTATCTTCTAAAATTAGTGCATACTAAAAACAAACTTATTGACAGAAAAACTGACAGAGGGTATTGTGTGTCAACAATACAGAAAGAGACATCGTCCTCGAAAATATGAGCATTGAACCGCTGCCCAGTGCCGATGGCCCTAGCGAGATCTTGGGCGAATCCCTCGACAGCCCATCTTTGTTGGTGGATATAAAGGACAAGCTATGGAATGGGTGTATCAATGTGCTAGTTACCCTTGAAACAGAGTCAAAGCTGGTGGAGTTCTTGTTCACCGCCTATCGAAATTCATATATCCCTGTTTTCCTTCCCGATATCGTGGCATATTTTGAACATTACCTTCTGGACTTGTGTCATCTACCCGTATGGCTAGAGTACGAAAATGTGCCTGTGAAATGGCACCTCCCAGTAGGCATTATGTATGACTGCTTACACCTCCCTTCGGCCTCGTCTGACGACAGAAATGAGTGGAAGCTATCGCTACGGTACGGCGAATACCCTGAAGAACACCTCATACCGTTCAAAAACACCTGCGACTACATTGGCAGTTTGAAGGAAGTGGTCGTGAATCAGTTGAAACAGTCATGTTTTGCCCTCAATGGGAATTCTAAAAATATCATGAACTTAAGCGAAAGTAAATCCAATGAACTCTGCCAGTCCATCGTCGACCATAACCTCAAATCGTATGCTGCTATTAACAAAAGAATCGTACCCCCTTTATCGAAAATTCATAAGATTCCATTGAAAATCATCATTCCTGGTTTTGCATCTACAGTTCAAGCTCCTGTTTTTCCCACAAAAGACGACAAATTGATAACTCTCGCTGACGTTTTGCATCAGCAGCTACCAGAGATCTTCAATAATGACTTGGGAGTGCCGTACATTCATGGCATCCCAGTAGAGAATCTTGTGCGGACCCCAATTGTTAAGGTATGGGATTTGTTCAGGCATCTAGATAATTTCTTGTATATCATAGTGATCTTGTAGCACAAATTAACGAATTTAACGACAGAAATCAATTATCGTAAAAAAGTGCATCTTTCTAGATTTTTTTATATTTATGCTATTAATTTTTTAAAATTAGCAATTTCTTTTCAAATTTTGTGACTTTTATGAAAGTTTACAATTTTTTTGCAAAATTCAAAAAAAAAAGATTATGTTTCCTAATATACATTCTAATTACTGAAAGTAGCTTGTAGCCAGTTTCTATACATCTTCAACTGCTTTTTTCTGTTCACCAACAATCTTCTGTCAGTAACAATCATGCCTTCCTTGAATGGTCCCTCTACAGTAAAAATGTGTCTTAATTCTTCCTCGGTGAAGAAGTAGACTCGGGTACCATCTCCTCTAATATAGAAGTTGTCCTCTAACAATCTTCCCTTCTTGAATCTTAACTGAGCCAAATCGTATCTGGCATAATCTCTAAACAAAATCTGTCCTCCTGGCTTCAAAATCTTAGCCAAGTTATCGACAGCACGCTTCCATTGGTTAGGGTGTAATGCAGAGAAGATGAAAACCATGATAACTATGTCACACGAATTGGGCTCCATGTCTTCAGGAATATTCCCTTCTTCGTTGGCAACATCCCAAACAGAAGAATATGCTATGCCTTTATTCTGCTCGAAGCTTTCATTGGCTTTGATCAAGTCAACGGCTACAGATGAATAGTCACAGCCAAATATCTTCAATTCTGGGTTCTTGTTCTGGTTAAGAACTGGGAAGAATGTATTACCAGCCCCACAGCCTATTTCCAAAATTGTAGCTGGCTTGTTATAGTTTTCGCCCGTCATTTCAAACATGGCAGGGAACTCAATTTCTAACCATTTTCTATCCTTGAAGAAGTTTTCTCTATTGTGCTTGTAAAAAATGTCCCAGTATTTGGCGGGATTGGCGTTGTAGTTCTTCTTATCAAAATCACTCACAGGGTTTTCATGCTGCTTGGAAATCAACTCCTCAGCATACTGTTTTTGCTCATCTCCAAATTCAACGTGATCCCAGGCGTTGTGGTTGAACACATCTTCGTCATTTTGCAAGAATCTTTGTCCAAAAGTGTAAGGCTTATCGGTTCTTATTCTTGATTTGACTGGTGGCTTGGTTTCTTTTACCTCAAGATTCTCCACCTGTGTCTCAACCAGTGTGTTCGGTATCACTGAGACATCCGTAACGGACTCCATGTTCTTATCGTCACAAGTCATTAGTTTCTGTTCGTTCCTGTTCTTTCGGTTAGGCAATTCCATGGAAAATTTTGAGATGACGTCTTATGTACAGGATCATCATCAAATTGCTGCTAAAATTTCCTATCTAGTTACGAAAATCAGGCTATCTACACATAATCACGAAATCCAAGGTTTACTAAGATTAAATATATTGATTTTCTGTGTTCATATCTATTTATTACTAAACCTCTTGCATTAGGCATTTTCTGGGATTCTACTCAAGTAGTGCACATCTCCATCTAAATCTTGTAGTCTGGCAGCAGCTTGTTCACTGGTCAAGTCCCTTTGAGCTTCTCCAAGCATTTCGAAACCAACACAGAACTTCTTCACCGTGGCTGAACGAAGCAATGGAGGATAGAAATGCATATGGAACCAGGAGTTGTGTCTTTCCTCCTCCGAACAATTAACAGGAGCCTGATGTATTCCCATGGAGTATGGGAAACTTGTGTTAAATAAGTTATCATACTTGGTCGTGAGCTTCTTCAAAATGACAGCAAGATCTTGCTTGTGTTTTTTGCTGAAGTCAGCAACCGATGTTAAGTGTTCTTTCGATACCACCAACGTTTCAAATGGCCAAAGAGCCCAATACGGCACAACAACAATAAATGATTCATTCTCCACCACGATTCTCTCCTTCTTTTTCATTTCAAGTTTCACATAGTCTCCAAGCAAATGAGACTTGTTTTCCTCGTAATATTTGCCCATGTTGGTCAACTCATGCTCCACTTCAGTAGGAGTCTTGTCCAAGCACCAGGCTTGTCCATGAGGATGTGGGTTTGAACATCCCATAGCAAAACCCTTGTTTTCGAAAATTTGTAAATACTTGTATGGGGCTTTACCTGATAATGACTGTTCTTTCAAATCAGTGTAAAGCTTTTGCCATGTATCCACAACACAAGTAATTTCTTCCAAAGTCATAGCTGGTAGCGTCAAACTATGATTTGGACTAAAGCAAATAACGAAACATTTACCCTTGATTCCTTGGGCAATCATGAGTTTCTCTTCCAATTTAGAAGTCTCACCATCTTCCTCGGAGTTATCTGGGGTATAATCAGGCTGATCAAGTCTTACAGCAGGGTAATCATTAGGGAAGATGAAGGTTGATTCATACTTGGGGTTAGAGTCCCCAGTGGCTCTTATGTTACCAGGACACAAGTAACATTGAGGATCATAAGTTGGTAATGCTCTCTTCTTCAATTCTTCTCTTGCACCTTGCCATGGTCTCTTAGCTCTGTGAGGTGAACACAAGACAAAGGTGTTAGACAATGGGTTGAATCTGCGATGAGAATGGTTAGTAAAGTCAAAGAGTTCAGTCATATGAGTTAGCGTTAATGTAAAGTAGTGGTTAAAACGTTCTGTTGTGGGACAAGGGAAGGATGTTGGGCCATTTTTATATTTATTAAGAATGATGAGGGTGTAGGTACAATTTACCGAATCCAAATGTAACGTTACATTTTGAATGCGACATTCCTCTGGTCTAGAAAAAAAATGTCTGATACCGAAGGACAGACAAAAAATATTTTTATTGTCAGACAATCTTAAATGTCGCACATCGGATCTTACCTTACACTAAAAAATTATCATCCCTTGCATTGAATGGTTTGGAATATTTTTCCTCATTTGTATGCACTCCATCAAGATTTTAAGAGCGACATTTTTTTTTCCATCAAATCATGCGGTATTTTTCCTTGTTTGTGCATATACCCCACCAGGATAACTTTTTTTGTTGGAGAAACAGGCGACGATTTTTAGGCTTGAAGTCACTTAACCAAGAAATTTTTTGCCTCTATTGCTTAGTGTCTAGCCTTACGGAATGACAGTCCACCTTACAGGAAGTTCGGATATTCTTATTTTCCGAATGCGAAACTCTATGTTTAGAAACATTTTTGCCCATCTCTAATATCCCCTTAGCGATTCGAGATCCAATTTCAGTTAAAACAATTAAACAATAAACGGGGTAAAATTTTGTTCTCCAACGCGTCGCTGGCTCGCCACTACTGGAAATAGTATAGTTGCTTTCTCAGGGCTAAATTCGGACACACGGCGAATAAAAAAATAAACTTCGTAAGGAAAAATAAATACAGCACAAAATGTAGAAATATTTTGTGAAAAATAAATTATTATTGCAGAAAAAAAAAAACAGGAAGGCAGACACTAGCTACGATCAACTGAGAAACTTCGGAACGACATTATTTCAATCTTATGTAACGTTACATTCCACGTAACCCACTTATCGAGCGCCGAATGGAACGTTGCATCCTGAGAAACCATCTTATTCTCTCTATTTATACCAGAATTTAGTCAAAAAGACTTTATAATCATAAAGCTGCTACTGACAATGTTTGATAAGCACATATTGGTTACAGGAGGTGCTGGGTTCTTGGGATCCCACTACTTGAACTACGTGGTGAAGGAATATCCTAATTATCATTTTACCTGTATTGATAAGCTAACATATGTAAGTGATTATAGCACCAAGCTTCTTAAAGTGTTAGACCAACCAAATTTCACTTTCATCGAAAAAGATTTATCGACTGAGTTGAACTTTCTTCAGACATTTCTCATCGATGACTTTCAGGCTACGAAAATCGATCATATCGTTCATTTTGCTGCTGAATCTTGCGTGGACAGATCATTCGAAACCCCATTGATGTTCTCCACTAACAATATTCTTGCAGCACAGAATTTGCTAGAGTGCTGTCGTTTGCTAAAGCAACAGAACCGTTGTGTGAGGTTTTTGCATATTTCAACAGATGAAGTATACGGCGAGCAAGTGGATGGTAAGAGTGTGGACGAAAACAGTAAGTTAAATCCCACAAATCCCTATGCTGCCAGTAAAGCTGCCATTGATTTGATTATTCAATCATACATTTATTCTTATAATTTGCATGCCACCATAATAAGACCCAATAATGTCTTTGGGCCTGGCCAGTACCCAGAAAAAATAGTACCCATAACGCTAGACACATTGAATAGACGATTATCTGGAGAAGATGGTGTGAAAGTTCCTGTCCACGGCGACGGGAAGTGCAAAAGAAGCTACCTCCACGTGGAGGACTTTCTCCGGGGAGTTGATCTTGTGTTTCAGAGACAGCTCCAGGACGAAGGCATAGGGGAAATTTACAATTTGGGGGCACAACTGGAGATCGAGAACTTGCAATTAATTCGGTACATCTGTGATTACTATCTCACTGAAAAGAAGCAGTTGATGTATAATCTCGACGATTATATCCACTTTGTAAAGGACAGAAATTATAACGACCGGGCATACTCTCTAGAGTGTTCCAAAATCGCCAAAATAGGCTGGAAGCAGACCATTCCTTTGTTGGAGGGTATTAGAAAGGTGATAGATGCAGAGTTGGGCCTGCCAGAATAAATGGGGCCCTATTAGTACGTGGAAACAAGCTCCGCAACCTTGGAGTCGAATAATGAACTTTTTATAGGCATATCTAGCGAGTAAAACGGATCTTTCATAACGTAATCGGCGTATAAAACATAAATCTTCTTGAACAAATCATTAGCCACGTCACACTGCTTGTTCAACTCACTGTTCGTGCTTACCGCTTGGGGCGAGATTGGCTGTAAGTTATGTACTACGGGATTAGGCGAGGTAATGATGATGAATTTGACACCAGAGACGGTCTGGAAAACATACAAATTGAAGCAATTGGTTTCTATACTCTGAAGCCCTGTCTTATTGGAGTTAGGGTTCTGCGATCTCCCCATCTGAATCAACGCCTGGTTCACAGTACTGTTGTCATCGTTCTTGTCATGCGGTTGGAGCTTGGATGCTATAGCATGGACCCCATGAAGGGTTCCAGCTAGCACCAAATAGTCATTGGCAGACAATTTGTTCAACCCGGGGTTGTGCACGCTCTGGTAAATCAATCCTCCAGCTTTGTTTAGGATGTATATGGAATAAATCTTCATTGGTGCCGGTAGAACAGATGTTGATCTAGGAGTCGAATTTTACGTGTTCCCGAAAAAACTCCGTACACATTAAAGATCCATACACCCGACATGCCGTTTTTACTGCAAAATTATAACTTTACAACTCGAAAATGGAAAGACATTATTTTATTAGAAAAAGCTATCAGTAAGTGAAAGAGTACTTGAAGATGGAACCATAGGTGTGACCCTTTCTCAAGATTACCTGAGGGGCCCAATCTGGGACGTTAACAGCGTTGGTGAATCTGGCTGGTTCGACGCAGAATCCACTTCTAGCAGAGAAACCTTCGGTTGCAACACCATCTCCGGTGTAAACTTGGAACGAGGGATCCGTGCTGAACACTTTAAGCCCAACAGAAGATCCAGGGATTGTAGCATGAAGAAGTTCCTTCAATTCATTGGCTCTGGTATCAATTCCGCATCCTGCCTCATCGACTATGAAGCAATCGTCATAGGATACTTTCGGCAGCAAACCAACAGAAGTAGACTCGATATTCTTGAATTTACCGGTAGGCAACAATGTTTTTGGATCCGATTCCAAGTACTTGGTAGTTGCGAGCTTGAGTTGAGTTCCGTCGATGGTTTTAGTGTTGGCAAGGTTGAAGTAAGTGTGATTGGTAAGGTTGATTGGAGTAGCATCAGCAGGAGAGTTCTCAGCAATAGTAGCAATGAACTCATTTTGCAAAGAACCTTCAGAAACAGTGAATTTTATCACCGTCTCCACCGTAGCTGGGAATCCATTGCTTCCATCTTCATCGACCAACAAGAACTCCAAGGTAACAGAATCATCTACCTGTTTAGCAACTGGGCCTAAAAACACTTTTTTATCATAACCAACGGATCCACCGTGCAAAGTAGTTGTTCCGTTTTCGTTTTTTGGTAGCAAATAGGTCTCTCCGTCCAACTTGAACTCACCACCCTCAATTCTATTAGCATAGCGGCCAACAGTGGCCCCAAAGAATGGATTGGTGAGGAGTTTGTAGGATTCAACATCAGCATAACCATTGACCACTGGTTGTCCCTTCACAAGGATGTTTTGAATGGTGGCCCCGTAGTTGGTGATGTTAACCTTAAAGTCGTTGATTTCAACAGAATGCAATCTGTTTTCGAAATCGGCACCAGTTTGAGTCCATTTATAGTTTTTAACCTGGAAACCAAATGGATTTTCGGTGGTCCATTTCCATAAATCATTACAAGCATCTTCAATGGTAAGGTGGGCTTTCCATTTCAACTCTTCATTGGCCCTGGTTGGATTGGCAGTCAAATCAAGCACATCTCCAGCTCTTCTGCCTACAACCTCATAAGGAAGTTCTCTTCCTACTGCTTTGCAGAAGGCATGATAAACATCAAACACAGTAGAACCTTTACCAGTTCCCAAGTTCCATTCCCTGAATAAACCAGCATCAGGTGAGAGATTGTTCAAGTACTCGAGTGCAGAAATATGGCCTCGGGCCAAATCTACCACATGGATATAGTCTCGAATAGGAGTACCATCATGAGAGTTGTAGTCGTTACCAAAGATCGACAATTTGTCTCTTCTTCCAATCGCAACTTGGGCCAAATAGGGCAACAAGTTGTTGGGAATACCCAAGGGATCTTCACCAATTAAACCCGATGGATGTGCACCAATAGGGTTGAAGTATCTGAGAATAGCAGATCTCCACTTGTTATCACTGGTGTAAACGTCGTGAAGAATTTGCTCAATGACGTATTTGGTCTTCCCGTACGGATTAGTGGGGTCGTTCGGACAGTGTTCCGGAATAGGAATCATATTCTCGAATCGGGTAGCGTCCCCGTACACCGTGGCCGATGAGCTGAACACAATTGTTTTCACCTCATTTTCGTTCAAAACTTTCAAGAGGTTGATGGTACCATTGACATTATTGTCATAGTAATCCAATGGGATTTTGGTAGATTCACCAACCGCTTTCAAAGCAGCAAAATGAATTACTCCTTTGATCTTGTAAGTCTTGAATACTTTCGATAATCCTGCGTGGTCTCTGATATCCACATTGAAGAATGGAATTTTTTGCTTAACAATAAATTCAATTCTTGCAACAGCATCATAACTCGAGTTAACCAAATTATCAACGATAATCACATTATAGCCATGGTTGACCAATTCGATCACCGTATGAGAACCAATGTAGCCTGCACCACCAGTAACAAGAATGTATTCTTCAGATTGAGTCATTATATTTGTAGTCTTTTGAGGAAGAACAAACGTATAAACTGTTCATTTGACAGACTATATATGGGAATGGGTCTCCACAAGACTCACACCATACCTCAGACCTCAATGTAACGTTACATTTGCAATTCTGCCAGACACCCACGAGTTTTTTGTCTGCATTTGAAAATGTCGTCCCCGCAACTTTTGTGGTTTACCCATGGCTTAGTGGACGTGCATCTGTATTTTGTGGAGCTCGGAGGAACAAAATTCCGTAAGGCAGCACAATCGCAAAATTTTCTAGCGGGTGTAAAAATTTTATACTCCTCGAGAAAATTTTTTTGAAAGTTTATCCATCGTAAGTATCTATTAATAGGGAGACGGTAAAAAGCCAAGAGCTCCACCGAAGGAAGAATTAAAAGGCTCGGCTACCTGTATGTTTTTCCGGTACAGTTTGCGATAGCAAAAGCAACTATAGGTCTCTTGGGGAATAATAAACCCTAAATTGAGATGGAAACTAGATGGATACCGGCAACGACGAAATGAGCTATGCCGACGTAGCCGGCGGTAAAAGATACGAATTTTTCGGATACTAACTTAAGGTGTTAGTAGGCTTAACCTTGGATATTTTCCGGGAAGGGCCAAAATATTATCTGTGAACATGCTTGAGAAAATTCATGGGGTGACAATCCGGCGATTCACAAAACGGTCCATATCTCATCCTTTGTTCCTAGTAATACAAAAACACCACGTAAATTACGGATCCCCCGATCTCATTAAGACGGTGGCGTTACGAACGGAATTAGTAATATCAGTTGCAGATTACAAAATGTATCTAAGGACGAGGCGAGACACGAAGCCAAAGGTCGAAATCTGCCGAAACGGCATTTTTCCTTAGAGTTTGATTATTTTGCTGGGGTAAAAACTTTATTTTCAGGTGTCAGCAGATCATGAGGACGACATTTCTGCAAGTCCAGTTTTTGTCTGCATGATGAAATCCCGAAAAAACAAATGTAACGTTACATTGAAAATTGGATGAATGAAAAATTCGCCAGTCTCTCCACAAATTTACACTAGAGGTATAAAATTGCAGTAAATACTTTGCAACTGAATTAATTATCATCAAAACCTACAATATAATTCAAATTTTTCAGAATGGCTAATGTAGATTTAGTACCAAAGTTTAATGATTTATCATTCTACTCCACACCTGATGCCAACAAGCCTCGATACGAGTTGTTGAGGCAAAAGTTCCATACTAGGTTCAATGCTGAACCTGAGTTCTTCAGTCGTTCTCCAGGACGGGTCAATTTAATTGGTGACCATATCGACTACTGCTACTTTTCTGTGTTGCCTATGGCATTGGATGTAGACGTTATTGCTGCTGTTTCCAAAAAAGCTGCTGGGGATAACTCGGTGACAATTGTAAATACCAATCAACAATTCCAGGAAGAAACCTTCGAGTTACCTGATCACGGTGAAGTTATAGACATTGACCAGACCAAATTCACCTGGGCCAACTACTTCAAATGTGGGTTAATCGTGGCCCATAAGTTCATTATCGAAAGATACCCTGAATTAGTGAACAATGGAAAATCTCCATTGCAGGGATTGAATTTGTACTTTGACGGTAATGTTCCCACTGGTGGAGGATTATCGTCATCAGCTGCTTTCTGTGTTACCTCCACTCTTGCAGTGTTAAGGGGTAATGGTATTCAAGAAATCAGCAAGGCAGATTTGACTAAAATCACTGTTGTTTCGGAACATTATGTTGGTGTTAACACTGGAGGTATGGATCAATGTGCTTCGATCTACGGAGGGAAACGTAAGGCGTTGTTGATTCAATTCAAGCCTAAGTTAATTGGAGTTCCATTTGAATTACCCATCATCAAACCTCACGATATGGTGTTTTTGGTTACCAACAGTTTGTTGGAGTCTAACAAGCACGAAACTGCTCCGGTTAACTACAACTTAAGGGCTGTTGAAGCTGCCACCTCGGCCGAGTACTTAGCTGCTAAATTCGACTTGAAGTTGGTGCAAGACTCTAACTTGTCGACCGGGACCTTGAGAGGCTTTTTAGACACCTACTACGAAACCATCAAGGGAGAACCTAGATGGGATGGGAACGATATTGATATCGGTATCAGAAGGTTGAGCGAATTAATGAAAATGATCGAAACTGAAGAGATTTTCACTGCTGATGAAAAAATCGGTTTCACCACCAGTGCTGCTGCTAAAGCTGTGAAGTTGACAGAAGAAGAATTCCACGCTCGCTTCTTAAACAAGTTCCCAGTTCGCTACGAAAAGTTAAAGTTGTACCAGAGAACTAAGCACATTTTCGGAGACTCTTTGAGAGTATTGCAAGTGCTTAAGCTTATACAACAGGCTGAAACCAACCAACAACTGTTCTTGCAAGATCTCGGCCAGTTGATGAACGAATCGCAGGTATCCTGTAATCTCCTCAACAACGCATCCACGCCGGAGCTCGAGGAGATTTGCGAGATTGCAACCAAGAATGGGTCGTTCGGATCAAGAGTTACCGGGGCCGGGTTTGGTGGTTCGGTTGTACACTTGACCACCACCGACCAGTTGCCTCATTTGATCGAAGCTTTAACTACGGACTACTACAAGCAGAAGTTCCCAAAAATCACCCAGGAGGAGTTGGACCTGGCCATCGTGGTGTCCAAGCCGGCCACGGGAACCTGTCTAGTTGAGCTTTAAGCGTGTAGGAGCAGAAACAGACGTACGGATATATGTAATTCCAGTTCAGACAGTAACAACGGATATTTGTAAACCCAACACCCGTACACCCACTTCATGTGGCCGTAATTACGACAGCAGTCATTTCGTGTGCCATGTCTTGGCCCACAGTGGTACGATTGCGATCTAGTGACATCACTGATACGATCCAAGCACACCCAGTACGATCCACGGTACCATCAAATACAAGACAGGACACTCCGATCTCACTGACACACAGCTGTACCCCAGAACATGGCGCAACCAGGCACTCCCCGGATTCTCAGCTCCACCCGGACTCCTCCTGTGAGTCAGCCTGTCAAAGCCATCATGCCATGGGCATGCGGGCCCAGCGTTATCCTGTTGCTGCTGCTGCTGCTGCTGCTGCTACGTAATCAGGCTGGTTGCCCGTCTTTTCGCAGCCGGTGTTGGCCCAGGCTTACGATTCTGGGCCGATTTGACGGAATTCACCGCGCAATCTATGGGTGTACGGAGCTCGGAGCCCACATAAAAATCAGGTCATTCTGCGAGTGAATGATGCCAGTTGCCGAATTGGGCCAACATCCATGCATCACCAAGCTGATTTTGGTACTGTAAAGTCGCACCATGTATGAAAATTAGCTGTTATTTTGGATTATTTTCACCGTCGTTCCTGACATTTCCTATGATTCCTGCCCAAAACTAGCACCTGTGCTTGGTGTTTTGCCCCGATTGCTGGCTTCAGTTCAGCAAGAGACGGTTCATAAGGCCAGGTAAGAGCGTAACTGGCGGCTGCCCCCTTTTCCCCAGCCGATTTCGGCCATCTCCTGGCTGTCGCCTAGTTTCCTAGAGC